>CM036240.1:41795009-41857509 GCA_020698575.1 Bostrychus sinensis
ACAGATTCAGAAAGTAACAAACACATTCAAGTTTTGTAATTCAGTATTTGTATAAGTAATGTTTGGCATGAAAGCTGGAGTAAACTCTGACCACACAAAATGCAGAGTACTACAGATATTCAGCAGCAGGTGCTTTCTGAGGCCTTCAAAGAATCAGGCATGGATTTGTTTTTAAAATGGATGCACACTTTTTGGTTTAGGAACACAAAATAGAAAAATCAAGATTTATTACTTGGTAAACTTTACCAAAGTTAGTCAAGTGTGCTGAGTCATTGATTTGATCACTGATATCCAAAGTTAAGTTGTGGAGTTGTTTTGGCTCATGATGCAAGTGGCTTGGGAGGTCCAGTGTCCACCTGGGAGCAGGCGGAGGTGGAGGGAGACGAGAGAAAAAGCGTCTGGATGAAGTCATTTCTTCCCCCCACCCATCTCCTTCCTCCAACATGAGCAGTGAGCAGCTGTACCAGTGCTACCCAGAACTGGGCAATCTGTCCTGCAGCGTGTTGATCCCCAGTCAGGGCTTCACCATCTTTCTTATCGTGCTTTACATTTTTGCCATCTGCACCGGCATCCTCAACCTTATGGTCATCATCGCTATCTCGCATTTCAGGCAAGTCACAAGCTCTGACAACAGGTTTATTGTAATGCATATACTCATTTTGTTTCTTTTTCTCAGGCAGCTGCACTCCTCTCCTAACTTCATCCTCCTCAACCTGGCCGTCTCAGACTTCCTGGTGTGCTGCGTGGTGATCCCAGTCCAAGGTCCCTCCTTATACACTTGCTGGCAAGTTGGCGACACCATTTGCCTCCTGTTCAATGTCTTTATGTACACGCTTCTTGCCGTATCGGTCGGAGGCATGATCCTTATCTCAGTAGATCGCTACGTAGCCATTTGCAACCCGATGCACTACCCCACCGTGATGTGCAGGAGATCCATTAGCATCGCCCTGATCGCCTCCTGGATCGGCTCTGTCCTGTTCGGTTTAGGGATTTTCCGTTACAATGTCATTATGCCAGGGCAGTATAATAGGTGTGAAGGGAAATGCTTCTTAGTGATAACCTATATTGAATATTGGTTTGATGTGGCATTGAACTTCTGTGTGCCCTTTGTGATCATAATTATTCTGTACTTGCGAGTTTTCTTTGTGGCAGTGTCGCAGGCCCGTGCCATGCGTTCTCAGGTTGCAGCCACCGCACAGCAGCCGGCGGTGAACTCCAGGAAATCAGAGCTGAAAGCGGCGCGGAATCTGGGCTTTGTTGTTGTGCTCTTTCTCCTCTGCTACACACCAAACTACGTGATGCTCTATGTAAAGGCGAATGTCAACATATATTTCATGTCCTTCCTGTCTAACTTGATCTATCTGAACTCGTGTTTTAACCCCTTACTCTATGCGCTCCTGTATCCCTGGTTTAGGAGATCTGTGAAGCAGATAGTGACGTTTAGGATTTTGCAAAGTGGGTCACGAGATACAAATGTACTATGATGACTTCAAGTGCAGTGTTAGTATATGAAAAAGCATGTTACTGATAACCCATGTGCAATGAATTTGAAATAGCACTTTACACATTTAATATGACATCTGTAAACACTGAGGCATAGGGTTGAGAACCAAAAAGGTGCAAGTGACATTCTAGGTTTTCTGAGCTTTACAAGACTTACAAATCAAATGAATGTTCTTGTTTTTACTGCCAAAAGATTACAATAAAAACAACTGGCTATCTCTGAACATAGGACTCAGACAGTGTGATAAATGGATATAAATGCTATACTGTTATGTCATTTAGAAAAAGACAAAAGACTGGATCCCAAAAAGGAAAAATAACTATTATTACAAAGAAAAATCTAAGTCAGTGGTTCTCAAGCTGTGGTACGGGTTCCACTGGTGATACTTTTTGCTGTTTTAGTCCTGCTCTGATAAATAAATTCTGCTCTCATAAATTTGATGTAAAGACCACTGCTTAGTCTTTGTTCAGGCCCAGTTTAGTCCTGGTTTAGTTCTAGATTTGTTCTGATTTAGTCCTGGTTATGTGCTGGCTTAGAACTTGTTTAGTCCTGGCTTGGACCTGGATTAGTTCTGGTTTAAGTCCTTGTTTAGTCCTGATTTAGTCTTTGCTTAGATTTGGTTTAGTCCTGGTTTAGTCCATGTCATGTCCCTATGTAGTGTTGCTTTTTTAGTTTATTAAAGATAATACTTGGAAAGCCAAACATTTCCTGAGGTGGTGGTCTGTGATCTGTGTGTTTGAATATTTAGCATTTATGAATTGAAATTTGACAAAAAGTCAGTACTGTGCCATTTTTTCTTCTCTTGTAAATGTTACTTGCAGCCTTTGGTTCTCAGCCCTCAGTGCACAAAAAAGATTTATGTGTATATCTACTGTAAATGTTTATTTAGCAATTGAAACATCTATACTTAATACAAAATGCATGGTAGTAATTGTAGCTCTTCATTGTACACACTGCTTGTGTTGTTCTCTCTCGGCTATGAATGCAAATTGAATTTTCCAGAGGTAATAGAAATTGCATTACACTTCTGAAATGAAAAGCAGTTTTTCACCAATAGAAAAGGCTCCCCCTGTGTATACACCGCCCATGTGGGAGTCAAAGATACCAAACCCAGTATTAGTGGATGGGAACAATTAGTCTACACAAAAGCACTTTTATCATCACATGGGATTTCTTTTGTGTAAAATATAATTAATACTAATGAAAAAGAGCAAAGTTTATCAGTTTTATTTATACATTTATTGATTAATAACATAAAAGTCTGTATGAAGTCTTTTGTGAATATTTCTATAACCTTATTCATAGCAATCCCCTGTCCATGAATGTAAGTGATATACAATATATTATAAATAAAATGTATTTTGTCTAATTGTTTTGGATTGTTTATTTCACATATGCAAAAAATAAGATAAGATAAAAGATAAAGTTATGTCTAATAAGAAAATAAAATTCCTATTGCCATTACAAGTTAAAGGAACTGTAACCACATGCACTCATACTGGTTATAAACGGTACTGCAGTCTAAATCAAAAGAATGGCCTCTTGTCTGATTGGACAAACAGTGATGCAGTTTTAAAACCAAAACACAAAATATAAACAAAAACCACTTGGCCACTATGTAAAACATATTTTTAATTGTTAATAAATCAACTGTACCATTGTTATTGATAAAACTAATATTTGATTTAAAGCACAGCTCAACCCTAAACCACTTTTTTTTTAGCTGGTCAGCTGTACAAACCAGGCTTTAGTGATACATCTCACTATTTATTAGGGCTGGGTATTTCCAATAACCTCACAATACGATACATATCCTGATACATACTGAACACAGCACACGGTCAAACAAGTGTACATGGATGTTTTATATTCTGTATATTGACTGTGCGTGATACAGTGGCATGAAAAAGTATCTGAAGCTTTTGGAATTTCTCACATTTCTGCATAAAATCACCATCAAATGTGATCTGATCTTTGTCAAAATCACACAAATGAAAAAACAGTGTCTGCTTTAACTAAAACCACCCAAACATTTATAGGTTTTCTAATTTTTAATGAGGATAACATGCAAACGATGTCAGAAGGGGGAGGAATAAGTAACTAAACCTTCTGTGTAAGGAGACTTTAAGAGCAATTAAAACCAATTTTTACCAAACTGTTTAAGTCAGGGATGTGTCCAGTCACTGAGGAGTGGCTTAAAGCTGCCCTGCCCACTATAAAACACACACCTGGTAAGAATTGTGTGTTGATGAGAAGCATTGTCGGATGTGCACCATGGCTCACTCAAAAGAGCTCTCTGAAGACCTGCGATCAAGAAATGTTGATTTGTATAAAGCTGGGAAAGGTTACAAAACCATCTCTAAAAGTCTAGCTGTTCATCAATCTACAGTTAGAGAAATTGTATACAAATGGAGAGTGTTTGGCACTGTTGCTTCTCTCCCAAGGAGTGGCCGTCCACCAAAAATGACAACAAGAGTTCAGCGCAGAATGCTCAGAGAGGTAAAAAAGAACCCTAGAGTGTCTGCTAAAGACTTACAGAAATCACTGGCACAGTCCAGTATCTCTGTGCATACATCGACTGTATGTTTAAAAACACGGGCCAAGAATGGTGTTCATGGGAAGACTCCACGGAGGAAGCCACTGCTGTCTAAAAAAAACATTGCTGCACGTTTAATGTTCGCAAAAAGCCACTTGGACACTCCACAGAACTTCTGGCAAAATATTCTGTGGACTGATGAAACGAAAGTTGAATTGTTTGGGAGGAACACACAACATCATGTGTGGAGGAAAAATGGAACAGCTCACCAACATCAACACCTCATCCCCACCGTGAAGTCTGGTGGAGGTGGCATCATGGTTTGGGGCTGTTTTGCTGCCTCAGGGCCTGGACAACTTGCAATCATTAATGGAAAAATGAATTCAAAAGTTTATCAGGATGTTTTGCAGGAAAAGCTGAGGCCGTCTGTCAGACAGTTAAAGCTAAAAAGAGGATGGATGCCGCAACAGGGCAATGACCCAAAATACAGAAGTAATCAACTTCAGAATGGTTTCAGAAGAACAAAATACACGTTCTGGAGTGGCCAAGTCAAAGTCCTGACTTGAACCCCATTGAGATGCTGTGGCATGACCTCAAGACCGCCATTCATGCCAGACATCCCAGGAATCTGACTGAGCTGCAGCAGTTTTGTAAAGAGGAATGCAGCCAATTTGGTGCCCTAGGCGAGATTGGGCAGGGTAGCCTCGTAGCTTGTGCAAATGAAAAGTTAAACAGCAGTTTTTATTGTTAGAATTAACAACTACATACCTCTACTTTGGCCCCTTTTTTCCTCTTCCTCTTTTCTCCACTTCCTGAAAGCAGCACCTGATGGCTTGGATGGCCTTTTCATGATAAAAAATTGTCCAACTACTTGTTGATGTAACATCCATCAATTTAGGGACCGCTGCTGTGATGCGCGTCAACAATACACCCATCCCCCGCTTCCACCGTGAACCATGTCAGTCAGGTTCAGGCCTATCAGAAGTCATTAGGATTTTTTTTTTTTTTCATATTAGAGTACAAAGAAGAAATAACACCATTCACTTGATTTTTAATTATTTGTCATTTATTTAAAAATATACTTTTTTTTTTTTTTTTTGGGAGGAGTGCAGCTGGGCGCCCCCTCCAGCAGATGGCACCCTAGGCAACCGCCTGGATGGCCTATGTCTAAAGCCGGCTCGGGAGGAATGGTCCAAGATTGATCCTGATGGATGTGCCAGACTGATCTACAACTACAGGAAGCGTCTGGTTGAAGTTATTGCTGCCAAAGGGGGGGCAACCAGATATTAAATGTGATGGTTCAGTTACTTATTCCTCCCCCTTCTGTCATTGTTTGCATGTTATCCTCATTAAAAATATGAAAACCTATAAATGTTTGGGTGGTTTTAGTTAAAGCAGACACTGTTTTTTCATTTGTGTGATTTTGAAAAAGATCGGATCACATTTAATGGTGATTTTATGCAGAAATGTGAGAAATTCCAAAGGTTTCAGATACTTTTTTATGCCACTGTACATATGTAGGCATGCACTGCATATATTTACCCTGCAATCTATACTGTTACTGTTTCTTACTGTCACTGCTATGTAAATATGTATATATGTATGAATGTTTTAGGACCCGAGGGTACTCTTTAAACTCCTGTGTCTTGGTCGTCTCTGAGTGGCAGGAGACGACCAACACATGTGGATCGAACTGGCTTTAAACTAAATTAACTTATTTATTAGAGAACTATAGCACTTTAAAATTACTGTATGCACTTTATAAATCGGCACTTTAGATCCTGTGGAATGTGAAACTTTTATGACTTTGAATTTTTTAATTGTTGTTTGTCTTGTCCAGTCTTAAATGTTAAGGGACTACAAATGAAAAATAGCTGTACACTAACTTCGGCGCATTTACACATGTATTTTTTCTGGTGTTCATTAATGTGCATTGTCCCTTTTAAATAAATAAATAAATAATGACTCGATATGTTTTTGGTCATTTAAAACGGAATTGAAGAAACAAACTCGGTTCCTCAGTGCGCCATCTTGATTGTTGTTGTTGCGGATGCTGCTCAGGAAGAACACGTGACTTAAATAAGTGAATCAAAATGCACGGTACGGTTGGGATTTGAATCCAACCACGGCGGACGGCGGTGACCAGACTGATATTTCTCTCTATAATAATACAGAGACATATCAGTCTGGATTTTCCAGGCAATAATTTTATAAATGATGAATATTCCCATTACTATCACAATTAATTGTTTGTCCATACATAACAACTTTTTGTGTCATGGTTTTACAGTTAAAATAATGTTGAAAATCATTTATCACTATAATCTAGTTTCAGGTAAACAGGTCCACAAGTTAGGACTCTCTATCAGTTGTTGCTAAAGTTGATGTGGCTTAAAGTTTTGGTGTTTTGAAGTTGGTGAAGTGAGTGAAAAGTAAAAGTGCACTTTAGGTCACAGTGTTTGTCATTAAGCCTTCGCACTGTTCACACCTGTAATTTGTCCCATGACGCAGTGGCAGCGTGTGTCCCATTAATGGAAGCTAATGACTGCAGCGTGCGTAGATTGTTTTTGCAGCTGCAGCACCGGGGGCCTTGCAGTCGTCACGGTAACCAGAAGCTGTGATCCCAGTTCAGTTCAGTTCAGTTTATTTGCAATTTGCAGTATTCAGAAAAAGAGCTACTTTGGAAAACAGCTGCAAGAGTTCAAAGTGCACAGTCAACATTAAAACAAACAAAACATAAAACAAAACATACAGAGCACAAGCCTTCAATAAAAAACATATGGATACATCCTAAGTAAAACCTAATAAATACTAACAATAAAAACACTATATATAAATAGCAGTAAAAGAGGAAACTAAAACAATAAGGTGCATGTCTTATGTATGAGGTATTTCAAAATGCATTGTTCAAAGTCATCACAGCTTGTGGAAAAAAACATTTAGCATGACGTGATGTAGTGCATTTAATAGAACGATATCATTTCCCTGACGGAAGGAGGTCAAACATCTCAGCAGCAGGGTGGCCAGAGGGAAAACTGATCATCTGGAGAGTTCTGGTCAAAAGTCTAGATTTGTTTGTCTCTAGGACTGGGAGGTCACAGCCTATGGTCCTGCGAGCAGAGCGAACCACTCTGTTTAAAGTTTTCTTTTCTTTCACAGTGAGATTACCAAACCACACAGTAACAGAGCTGGGAAGAAGACTTTCAATACAACACCGATAAAAGTTTAAAAGAATAGTTTTGTTTTGAGTGAATTCCCTTAGTTTTCATAAAAAGAAGAGACGCTGGTGAGTCTTTTTAGCAATGTTACTGGTGTTTGACTGCCAGCTCAGATCTTTGGAGAGAGTGACACCCAAAAACTTACATTTATCAACCATTTGTACCTCAGAATCATAAATGACAATAGGCACATTATTCTTACTACGTCTAAAATCAATAACCAGTTCACAGGTTTTAGAAATGTTCAGAACAAGGTTGGTTTTTTCACTCCAGCGGACAACATTTTCTACTTCTGCTCTGTAATGTGATTCATCATTAGAGGTGATCAGACCGATGACAGTGGTATCGTCTGCATACTTGACGATCAGATTGTTAGAGTGAGTAGCAGTACAGTCATGTGTACAAAGTAAAAAGCAGAGGACTTAAAACAACCTTGTGGAGAGCCTGTGCTCACACAGAGTTCATCAGAAACACAACCACTGATATTGACCTTCTGTGGTCTGCAGGCTAAAAAGTTTAAAATTCATTCATTTTCTACCGCTTATTCCCGTTAGGGGTCGCGGGTGACTGGAGCCTATCCCAGTAACTTTGGGCTGTAGGCAGGGTACACCCTGGACAGGGGCCAGCTTGTCGCAGAAAGTTTAAAAAGTTTAAAACCCATTTGCAAATGGCATCACCAAGTCTGAGAGCTTTCAATTTGTGAATGAGCTTCCCAGGAACAAGAGAGTTAAAAGCAGAACTGTAGTCTATAAAAAGCATTCTCGCATGAGATTTTCCTTTATCCAAATGTTCATATACAGAGTTCAGAGCAAAACAAATGGCATCTTCCACGCTCCTGTTTTGTCTGTAAGCAAACTGGAGTGGGTCCACAGACACAGGAATCTGTCCTTTAATGTAGTCCAACACCAGTCGCTCAAAGGATTTCATTAAAACAGAAGTCAGGGCCACTGGCCTATAGTCATTAAGACATGTCACAGGAGTCTTCTTAGGCACTGGTATTATGACAGACTTTTTAAGAGTGTGTGGAACAGTGCAGTACCTGAGTGACATGTTGTACAGGTGAGTTAAGACAGGAGTGAGTTGCTCTGAACACAGTCTGAGGACACGAGGAGGAATGCCGTCCGGGCCTGGGGCTTTCCTCACCTTGGTCCTGGACAAGACTCTGTTTACGTCCTGCTGAGTGACAGTAAACCCACTCTGCTCACAGCAAAGAGAGGAAAGGACAGCAGACTCCTTATTATCAGTTTCAAATCTACAATAGAACTGATTGAGCTCATTTGCCAGTGAGTGGTCAAAAGCAGTAATGTTCCCTCCTCTTGGTTTCCAGGAGGTGATGGTGTTTAGTCCCATCCACATGAGCTGTGGGTTGTCCTCTTTCAAATGTCCCTCTATCTTGTCCCCATAGGACCGCTTTGCAGCTTTGATAGACCGCTCCAATGAATATCTGGCCTGCCCTTAGGCAGCAGCATCACCAGATTTAAAAGCCACAGCTCGTTCCTTTAGTTTCATTCTCACATCAGAGTTAATCCAAGGTTTCTGGCTGGAATGTTTTTTAATAACCTTCTGTGGGACGCAACAGTCAATACAAAAGTTTATATATCCAGTCACAGCATCACAGTATTCATCAAGGTCTTCTGACTGGAAGACAGACCAATCTGTGGCATCAAAACAACCTTGTAATTGAATTTCACTGTCACTAGTCTAGCATTGAACAGTGTGTGTTATTGGCTTTATTTGTCTACTCCTCTGAATGTATGTAGGGAGAAGAAAAATGGAGGAGTGGTCAGATTTTCCAAAAGCTGGTCAGAGAATGGAGCGATAAGCTGACTTTACATTACTATAACAATGATCTAAAATCCATGATCCTCTGGTAGGATGTTTCACATGCTGATAAAAGTTGGGTAAAATAGTTTTAAGATTACAGTTATTAAAATCACCCGCTACTATAACCACAGCGTTAGGATGAGAGTTCTCGTGTCTGTGTAAAAGGCCACTAAGATCACTGAGAGCAGCTGAAGTGTCCGCCCGCGGGTGAATGTACACAGCGCATAAAAACAACACAGAAAACTCCCGAGGGAGGTAAAAGGGGCGGCACTTTAACACAAGACATTCAAGATTAGCGGTGCAGGTTTGATTCATAACAACACTGTCCGTGTCCCTTTCTTTTTCCGGTGTGCTCTTTCACTGTCGGAGCGGTGAACAGAGAAGCCCGGTGGTTGGAAGGCTGAGTCCAGCACGTTGCTGTGAAGCCACGTCTCCGTCAGGCAGAACACGGAGCAGTCTCTGGCCTCACGCTGGGTTTGAATACGGCTCATCAGATCGTCTGACTTGTTAGGTAGAGACTGAACATGAGCAGAGTATAAAGTCGGCAGCGGGATCTTAGATAGGCGGTCACACAGTTTAACCAGCAGTCCTCCTTGCTTACCTCTATGCCGGTGTTTCCGACGCTGTTGGCCCGCAGCGTCCCCGCTGTAGGGCTCAGGCCGGGGGCATACGCGGCGGTGTCTCTGCCCAGTCCCCTCGCTTTACTCACAGCCTCCACAGCTCGACTCCTGGCCTCCACTGCCACGAGTGGGGCACGCATTAAAGTCATTACACCTTAATTCAGGTGTTACATTTGAGTATCCGCTAACTTTGTCGTGAATGTATAAAAGTAACTCACGATCATATCTGATAGTGGCAAGTGCTTCATACACGAGAACAGACAATACAAAAAAGACACTTCACAGAAGAGCTCTTGCAACGATGCCTTGCCTCGGTGCCATCAGTGAGAACAGTAACAAGACACCTCTTCATTTACACTGACAAACTGGTACCTATCAGATAAGTAGGATTTAAACCAGCAGGGGGCGCTCCTCTGACCCCTATGTCACAGTCTAATCTCTGGAGTAAAATGCTGTGGTCAATGGTGTCAAAGGCTGCACTGAGTTCTAACAGAACCAGGACTGAGACCAGTCCATTGTCTGAACCTAATAACAAGTCATTTGTGACTCTGACTAATGCAGTTTCTGTGCTATGGTTGGCTCTAAACCCTGGCTGAAAATCTTCAAATAAGCTTTTGTCCTGTAGGTGGCGCCACATCTGTTTAACTACAACTCTTTCTAGGATTTTTGAAACAAAAGGGAGATTTGATATTGGTTTATAGTTGGCTAAAACGTCAGGATCTCGGCTGGGGAATGTGTTTCAGCATTAAACCATGGTGCTACTCGATTCGGCCAGCTTGTTGCAGGGCTGACACAGAGACGAACACAGACAGACAACCATTCACTCTCACATTCATTTACTAGGGTCAATTTAGAGTCACCAATTCACCAACACATGCATGTCTTTGGACGGTGGGAGGACCTGGAGAGAACCCACAGTAACACGGGGAAGACATGCAGACTCCACCCAGTGTGATGGGGCTTGAACCCACGACCTAACACATCCTTGCTGGGAGGCGAGAACGCTAACCACTCTGCCACCGTGCACCCTATTTGTATTTTGAAAATAGTTAATTTCTCTACATGCATGCATTTTGTCCACTTCCAAGAGAAAGAGATTTCTGCAAATAAAACCAAAACATTTTAAGTCAAAACTCTAGCCATATTAAAATGAATGTATTGAATGTGCAGACATGCTTTCAGATAGAACTGGTTGCTTGTAGACACTGTACCTTTTGATAAACTACCATTTTTGCCTTATTTTGCATAAATTTCCTATTTTGACCCAATACTGTTTCTTGGAAACTATAGCCAATCTGCACTTCTCACTTACTTTTTCTTTATTAGTGACTTAATCCAAAAAATTTTTACTACTTTTGTTCCAGAAGCATTTTGCTGTAGACCTGTGTAATTAGAAAGTGATCTGAGAGTATGGGGTTATGAGGAAGGACAGTGAGCTCACTAATCTCTATACCAGAGGTTAAAACAAGGTCCAGGCTGTGACTATGAGTGGATTCATTTAGGTTTTGAGTAAAACCTACGCTGTCTAATAAAGCTGCAAATGCATTTCCTAGAGAGTCGCTGCTGTCATCAACATGAATATTAAAATCCCCTACAATTACAGTCTTATCCCAGTCTAACACTATACTGGATAGAAAGTCAGAGAACACAATTAAAAATTCGGAATAGGGACCAGGAGGCTGGTAGATGATTATAAACATAACACAAGCGAGCCCTAACCCCAGGCCTGGCTCCAGGGTGGGGCCCCGGCTTGGCCATACCAGGCAACGTAACTGGCCTTGTTATAATTGTCTTTGTAAGGGTTTTGCATCATCTTGTATTTACTAAAAATAACAATTCAGCATGTCCACCTGATAATGACGTCACAGTATGCAAAATATATGCAGATGAGATACCTATAATTACTACAGTTATAAACTTTGGTTCATAACTGACATTTTTTTCATTCACAGTAGGACTCTATCTAATTATTTTTAAGCCACAGCCTTTTAAGTTTTGGATGTCAAAAAACTGTATTTTAGAGAAACAAATGTGGCGCCCAAAGGGTTAAGTGAAGCATCCAGGAGGTTGTCTCCTCAAAGCTCTGTGCCTCGTGGGACTCCCATCCCCCACGATGACAGGGTGCGGCTCCAAGCTCACCGGCTTCCTTCCTACTTTTCTGCTCCTGGCTTTGTCTATGATTGATTTTTGATTTCACAGTTTTTATCCAGTTATTTTAATGCTCAATCCATTGCATCGTCAAGTATTAGTTGGAAAAGTGGAGATAAGACAAACAACATGAATCCTGTGTCTCTGGATCACCCAACTGGCAGTTGACACACGTGGAGCTTCCCTGGAAGACGCACCCAAGGAACCACAGCATGATCTCTGGAAGAAACCCCGGCGGCACAAAGTGGAGACCAGACCGTCCTCTCAACCCTGCTCCGTCACGTAAGCCGACCAGTGTGTGACATTCAGAGTTTAGCCTCAAAATTCTTAGAAATGTTTAATTTTTTTCCTTTAAAATCTCCAATAGATCTTAAAGTGTTGTAACTTAATCTTCCCAGTGTAAGACTGGGTGGTGTCCCGTTATTAAATTAAATTCATCTTTAAGCTAAAACACTTGCCACTCTTTATAATATTTCCAACAACATGTACATAGTTTTTAACAGTTTTTGTTGCTTTACAGCTCTGTCTTGGTATTAAACCCTCCTCTCTCAGCACATGACATGTTTCAGAGTCTGTGAATAATCCAGTTAACAATTAAACAATTAATAAATTAGTTGACAATTATTTCAATAATGGATTATAATCAATTAATCTGATTAGTTTGTTTTGTTGCAGCTCTAGTAAATTGTGTCAGTAATCAGATGATTTGGATTTGTGGTGTTAAACAAGTCACCTTCCTGTGGAGGGTGAACAGTTGCAGCTGTTTAAACACACACACATTTGCAGTGAAAATATTTGAATGAAATTGTCTTAAGCTAGCGTTAGCTAACAGCAGGTTGTGTTTGTCTGTTAGTCGTACTCACCTTTTATGATGAAAAACTAATGTCCTGCCCATATGCCGGGTTGATGACCCATCCCAACTGAAAAAATTACTTTTGATGTGATTTTATCCTAGTTTTGCAGCGGCGGTAGGGAGACAGGTTTCCGAAGTTCAGCTCTGGCAGCAATATTTGTAGTTTTGGTCGTATTTTGTCCTGAGTTGTCAGGCCTTTTAAATGTAGTTGTAGTTGGCTGCATCTCCTCACGCCTGCTGTGCGTCGCCATGTTTGTTTTGGCCTCCAGTAGAACACAAAGTCACATGACTGAAAACTATGAATAACATCCAGTGGTGGACAAAGTACTCAAAAGCTGTACTCAAGTAAAAGTACTGTTACTTCACAAATAATATTATTGTTAATACCAAAAGTACACAGCAAAAATTATGCATCAGTAAAAGTAAGAAAGTATTGAGTATAAAATGTACTTAAGTAGACCTACATTTGAATGTTTTTGCAAAATCTTCTTCCCTGAGTTTCAAACCCAGAACCTTCTAATTGCAAGTCAGATGTACTTCCCACTACACCACAGAGGACAAAAACTACTTTGAACTCAGACAATGTAAAGGTTTACTCAAGTAAAAGTAAAAAGGAAATCATCCAAAATTGACTCAAGTAAAAGTAAAAATATGTTCTACAAAAACAGAAAGTACTTTTTTTTTCAAAAAAGGTACTTAAGTAAATTACTTGAGTAAAAGTATGTAGTTACTGTCCACCACTGATAACATTAGAGAGTGTAAGAATGTATAAGATTGTGGTTTCTAACATATACAAAAAAAACTAAATGTTTTTACAATTCTGAAAATGTTTATAATAATGCTATATAGATCATAATAGATAATATAGATAATAAATAAATGAAATAAACATGTTTCAGAGCTTTACAGAAGGGTCACTGGCTGACATCTTGGAATTTCAAAGGTACAATGTTAAGTCTTTGGTGTCCTCTGGTGGTGACATTACAGATTGCAAAGCTGTCTCACAGTGTGGCCATCTGCCCAATCAGGTGACTTTCTACAGCCTGTGAGCACCTGTGGTAACCTTACAGAGACCAGGCAGGACAGGGATGTGTGGTAAATGGTTGCAGACAGGACAGAGGAAGAGTAGAGAGACATTAGAGCTGATGGTCCTGACAGAGAAGACTTTTATCTTCCTTACAGTGTTTGTTTCATGTGGATAGGCCCAGGCATCACTGAGATACAAACCACTACAGTCTTGGTACAGTTAATGATGTTAAATATAACCTGTTAAATATATGTGCGGCTTATTAACCCTATCGGCAACAACACGCAGCGTTTTCAGATCGTGTCAATGATATTTTGCTTTAAAAATGACAAAAACCTAGATATTTACTTCCCATAACTTTTTTGATAGCCATATAATGGAGAGAGACATGAGCTGGAGCACCTGCTCCTTTTACCCTTTGTCCCTCGAGGGCCCATTTGTCAAGTTTTTTTTTTTTTTCTTTCCCTCTGGCCCTTCACAAGAACATACAGTATATTGTAAAATATACAGTGTTACTAAAATATACAAATAATTTCTAATAAATGACCTGCCATCGTCAGTTCACCATGTGACCTTTAATTTTGCTGCTGCGTCCTGTCCAGCTGCCCTTTGCACAGCAGAGAGCGGAGCATGAAGCTCAGAGAGAGATCTGTAGTAACTTGGAGTGGTCCTAAGCAAGTCGTCTACAATAAACCAACTGAGACAGGTGGAGGAGCACCGGGAGCTTCCAGGTGGGCCAGTGTATACTTTTGGGTCAGCTGTGAGAATGTGTGCATGTGTTGTCTCAGCCCAGCCACTACACACAGACGAGCAGTCGTTATCACACAGCAACGACCCCTGACCCTCTCCCAACTTTCCCTTCCTGTACTGAGGCTACTGTCTATGGTCCCTGCAGCCCCGTGGTCACATGGTGTCTGCCCCGTGGTCACATGGTGTCTGCCCCGTGGTCACATGGTGTCTGCCCCATGGTCCAGGGCCGGCCAATCAGATAGATGCTGAGCGCTGAATGGCAGGGGCGCACCAGCCACTGCCCCCTGCAGGAGCCTATGTAAGCTTGCATAATAAATCTGGTCAGTCACAGTACACAGTACACTTAACAATGCTGTCTACCAGTCTCTATTTTTAGGCAGCTCATGTAAAATAAAATGTAGTATCTAGTTATAAAGTGATAGTAAACTATTTTATGTTCTGAATCTTTGTTGCAGTAAAATCATAAATTCTGCCCATATTTTTTTACTCCAAAGTCAAAACCAAGTTCTTCTAAAATGCCCCAGAAAACAGAAAACTACACGTGTTTTGTTCAAATGTTCCTGAGGGAGAACTCCCAGACCCCCAGAGTAATTACACAGTAATTATACTGTTGTTCAACTCAGCATAAGCAGCTGCTCCCTAACATGTACATGTTCACATACTCACACGTATTTTATTTTTAGACTTTTGCTGCATAAACAGAGACAGACTGTATTAACCTGCTCTGTCAGTCTTTAAAGAGGTTATATTATGCTTTTATTTATATTTTTAAGCCAATCTTGGTCACTTCGGGAACAGCATTGCGCGTTTTTCAACCTTTAAAAACATCATTTGACTGAAAGAAAGTTTTTTTCAATAACTTTATTATTGCCATAAAGAAACAGATAAATAGACCAGCAGAGGGCAGCAGAGTACAGGGCTGTTACACTATTTTGAACAGAACCATAGAAAAGGAGTTTTTTATTACTTTTAAACTCTTTGTATGATGCCATTTTAATACAAAATGAAAAATATCTGAGGAATCAGTGGAAACAGAGCTGTACACCGTTTGTAAATGCTTTATCCATCTGACAATGGTAAAGAATCCATTAAAACTAATCTTTTGTTCCTTTGCTGACCCCTTGTGGCTGGAGTTGGTATCTTCCGTAATATCCCTATCTCACAATGCCAATGACAATACCAGGCCCACAGTGACTGGGAAAGGCTCCAGTACCTGTGACGCTTTATGGGAATAGACAGAAGAAGACAAGGGAATGAATGTGTTTTATTGCTCTTTGTTAATACTTTATGCAGAGCTGTCAACTCTCACACATTGAGGGTGACACTCACGCAATTATATATTTTCTCATGCGCTCACTCAATTCCAGAATTTCTCCTGCTGAAAAAATATTACTGATAAAATACTGATTCACATTCAGCCATCGAGGCCTTTAATCATTGTGTGGCTGTCAGAGGTCACTTCTCTGCTCCCTCTCTGTGTGTGACTCCTCTCGCTCTATTGGTTGATTCTGTCTGCCAGTCACACACAGACGCTTATCTCTGGTTGGATTTGTAATTGGTCACTTTAGTTCAGCTCGCGTGTGATTGGCTCAATAGACAGATATCCACATAAAATACAAACAATATCGCCTTAAAGCAGCTGTTGGACACAAGCATTAGTGTATTCTGAGTGTTGACTGAACTAGAGACAGAATGGAACCATGCAAACTGGGATTTGGACATTTCTGTAGAGCCATTGTGCCCTTGGGCAATACACTTAACCCACCTTGTATGACTTTGTCTGGGCGTGGTCGAAGGGTCTGTTGGCGCAGATGTGTGCAGCTGTGCTTCTGTCAGTCTACCCCAGGGAAACTGTGGCTACAGAACGTAACTCACCATCACCGACTGTGGAGTGAATGAAAAACCCCTTCCCTTCTGTGTAAAGTGCTTTGGGTGACTTGTGTCATAGGTAAAGCGCTGTATGAATCCCATTTCATTCCCTTCCCATTCCCATCAATATGGGGCAGCTATGCCCTCATACACCTACTATGCCGTGCTATGCTGCCCCCAACTTCACAGAGCCACCAAAATCAGATGGAGAGCCCTGCTCGCTAAGCTCAACATGTCTGCAGTGGAGAATTTGTCCAAAAAACACTTTTGGGACAAAGTTGTTCTAATAGCTCTGAGGATCTGACCGTGTGTTCTCCCCACTGTCAATGTGCCATTTCTGTTAAAAAATCATCCTTTTTATCACTAGTGGCTAAAAAGAGCCAACAGGTCTAAGGGGTACCCCTTGCCCTCCCTTTTGTCAAAAAGTGAGCCTTTTGTCATTTCCCTTGCTCAAATTGACAAAAAGGAACATTTTTGACAAATGAGAATCACCCAGAATCAGTTCCTTGATTGTCAAAAAATTACTCATTTGTCTTTTTTTTTCAGTGCGATTTCACGCTGCATGTTTCAGCATGATTTCAGCCCAGAAGTCCTGGGCTGAGGTCACTCTGCTTACACAAGTGGCACTAAGTGGGTAAGTTCTGGGGCACCTCCATCAGGATTTCAGGTGGTCTGTTTTTCAAAACTAAGAGACCTTCAAATCATGGTTCTCTGGCATCCAACAAACAGTGCATGGCTCTGGGGTGAACTTGTGACAAATGGGAACCCAACCCTGAATCCCAATTGTCACTTTTTGCAGCAAGGTCCCGGCCACTACCCCAGTGTCAGTGCATGTTTTCTGGGTAAACTGGGGTGCCAGAGGGGGTCCCCTGGAGGTGCAAAAGCTGGGCAAGCAGGGCTCCAGGAGGGGCCAGTACAGTGCAGAGGCTATCCCCAAAAAGGTGCATGGAGGGCGGGGGCGGTCTCTGCTGGAGTACCATACGCTGTGTGGACTTATAAAAACTGTCAATTTTCAATGTGGAGTACCATATGGGTACTGGAGGGTGTCAGACCCATAGACCCTGAGACCATGTTGACCTCTAAGTCCAAAACAAGCCAACTTTTTTGTGTGCAATCGAAACGGGCTGCTGTCGAACGTTTACAAAAACCTCACCTGTGGGGCTCTGTGCCATGACTGTGGTACCCCTGGCCCCTTTCTGGGCCCTGTGAAGGGCCTTCAAAAATACCCCAATTGTCAAAAAGTTTCCCATTAGTAAAGCCTTTTCAGCCTAACCTAAATTTTGAAAACATTTCCCCCCTTTTTGGGTTAAAAGAGTGTCCGAGAGCTATGAAAATAATACCACAGAATGTACACATAGCCCTGAACCATGGATACTTTTCACGAGGCTTAATTACTTGCAGAAAAAATTTGACATAAAAAAAAGAGACCTGCGCGTTGCTTGGGAAACTTTCTGACAATAGGGACAAAGGTCAGGGTGAAGGTCAAACAGTCATCCTGGGTTACAGAAATGACCTAGAAACACCAAATTTGGGTCACTTGATGCCCCCAAACGACATATTTCAGAGCCGGGGCTCTGGCTATAAGGGTTAGCTATTTTGACAGTGGTTTGACCTAGAGGCCTCACATTTCTGTCAGATCTGTTGGGCCTGCCCCCGAGTAACATATTACAGAGCCGAGGCTCTAGCTCTTTGTTTGAGCCAAACCTTCTCCGATCCTCACCGTTTTTGCAGGGGGGGGTTCTCTTCTCCGAGCCGGACGCGCCCACAGTGTCATGTCTCGTGTCTTTGTCCTGTTTTTTGTATTTGTTAATTTGTGACCCAGCGCCTCTCCTTGGGATCCTCCACCCGTGCCTGCAGCTTCTCCCCGGACTCTGCCAGTTCCTGTCTTGGAACCTCCGCCGGACACGGCTCTCCGTCCGGGGCAGTCTCCGTCTGTTCCTGTCTCGGGACCTCCGCCGGACACGGCTCTCCGTCCGAGGCTGTCTCCGTCTGTTCCTGTCTCGGAACCTCCGCCGGACACGGCTCTCCGTCCGGGGTGGTCTCCGTCTGTTCCTGTCTCGGGACCTCCGCCGGACACGGCTCTCCGTCCGAGGCGGTCTCCGTCTGTTCCTGTCTCGGAACCTCCGCCGGACATGGCTCTCCGTCCGGGATGTTCTCTGCCAGTTCCCGCTCCTAGACTGGGGCTGCCGAGGACTGCGCAGGCGCCGGTCCCTGCTCCTCGTCTCGTGCCGCTGCCGAAGACGCCGCAGCCGCCAGTTCCTGTTCCCCGCCTGGGGCCGCAGCAGCCGCCAGTTCCCCGCCTGGGGCCGCAGCAGCTGCCAGTTCCCCGCCTAAGGCCGCAGCAGCCGCCAGTTCCTGTTCCCCGCCTGGGGCCGCAGCAGCCGCCTGTTCCTGTTCCCCGCCTGGGGCCGCAGCAGCCGCCAGTTCCCCGCCTGGGGCCGCAGCAGCTGCCAGTTCCCCGCCTGGGGTCGCAGCAGCCGCCTGTTCCCCGCCTGGGGTCACCGCTGCCGCCTGCTCCAGTGTCCCCTCCGGGGCCCTCTCCGCCGCCGGAGCCTCCAGTGTCTGCAGACTCTCCTCCAGGGCCCTCGCCGCCGCCGGAGCCTCCAGACTCTCCTCCGGGGCCCTCGCCACCGCCGGAGCCTCCAGACTCTCCTCCGGGGCCCTCACCGCCGCCGGAGCCTCCAGACTCTCCTCTGGGGCCCTCGCTGCCACCGGAGCCTCCTGACTCTCCTCCGGGACCCTCGCCGCCGCCGGAGCCTCCTGACTCTCCTCCGGGGCCCTCGCCGCCGCCGGAGCCTCCAGACTCTCCTCCGGGGCCCTCGCCGCCGCCGGACCCTCCTGACTCTCCTCCGGGGCCCTCGCCGCCGCCGGAGTCTCCTGACCTCTCTCCGGGGCCCGCACCGCCACAGCCTAAACTTTCTCCGGGGCCCTGTTTTGTTCCTAAGACTTTGGTTTTGCCCCCGGACATTTTCGTTTAGAAGACACACGTAAATACATTTTAACACAACACGGGAACTATAATATTAAAGTGTGAAACGTATTTCCCCTGTATTGATGGGTTATTTGGGTAAAAGATCCTTCCTCTGTAGCAGCGTTCAGTCCTCAGTAGTGCGCTTTGTCCACGCCGGTCGGATTCATATAATAGTCATGTAAGGGATCCGAAGCTCTGGAACTTCCAACAGACAGAGTATCAACATTTTCAGCAAGAGGGGTTGTCAAGAACACATTTTTGGGTTCTTGTATCATTGTCATGTTCAGAGAAGAAGTAATAGATTTGAGGACTAAGGATCGAAGAATAGGTAGACAGCAGCAGAACAGGACACCCATTATGAGCAGGACTAGCAGAATTGGACCACAAACTCCTAGGAACCATCCCATCCAAGAGTGCCCTCCAAAGAACTTAACAAGTTTCTCCAAAAAAGGAGAAAGTATGGTACTAGTGGCCTTTGCATCGCGATTGGTTTGGAGGATTTCATTGTGTATCCTTTTCAGATTGGATATGGCTAGCGTTAGATTGTGAGATCCTTCTGAGTCTGCCGGTAAATAAGTGCAACATGCTTCTCCTACAATAGCACAAACGCCACCTTGGGCCGCAGTTACAGCGTCTAACGCGATACGATTATCAGTTACAAAACGTCGCAGTAATGCTAATTCACTATTTAAGGCTTGAAATCCCATAAGAGTGGAATTAGCTAATCGAGCCACATCATGCCTAGTAAGTGCAAGAAGATAATGGTTATCATATTGCAGCCGAGTATTAAAGAAGAGAGATTTAAAGACTAACTGGGTTCGTGAAAAGGGTTTGAATTCTTCAGGCAAGGCATCATACATTTGTGCAAGTGTTTTAGGATCACTGTTTTGGAGAGGAATATATCCCGTAGGGACTGTTGTACCTCGTTTAGATCTATTAGTGGAAGATGAGTCTGGGAGAAATTCCGTTGGCTGTACCACATACATGAGATCATTTAAAACACATGCCCCACATAATCCTTCAAAAGAGGGTGGTAAACTAATCCAAATATCATTACCACAACACCAATAAACGTTAGGGGTTTGTACATTCCTTCAATTAGGAATACTGCTAAATCTCCCTGAGGTGTGATAATCTCTCGACATTGCTGTCTTTTAAGGAAACCCACATTAAAACTGGATTGTTCTTTATTATGTGATCGATGGCCAATACAAATATCAAAAATGGATGAAGCGTTCAGCGTAGCGGAAGTTTGAGTTTGTACATCCGATAAGTCAATAGGTACATGAAAAAGATGTTTTTTATAGAAACTTGGACAATTGGTGAGTGATGGATAATGTTCAGGGGTGTTAAAAATTGTAATATGTAATTTGTGCATATCTGTGGTTCTCTCTTGACTAATTGTAATGTTAGAATAAATAGCATATTGCGTATATTGTTGTAATAAACCATCTTTGAAATAGACATCTGTATTAGTTCGCCCAATATGGACGTTATTTAATCGGATAAGAGGTCTTACCGCCGTTTTTAAATTCGGATGTGTTTGTATTACATGCTGATAAGCTAAAATACACAACGTTGGCAATCCTCCAGGCCCTTGAAGGGGAGTTGTAACATAAGGAAAAATAATTTCAGTGGATTGAGGTACGAGTGAACAGGCATAACAAGAATTTTGAGTTATACGTCTCACCCTATTTTCCATAGTATTATACCATAAGTTAGAGGTAAAGGGATGACTTTCGGCAGTTTCTAACTCTAAGTTGTCATTATGGTAGATCATATCACGGTCATTTTCTATAAAAACGGCTGAGATATCATTTATGGATGAATGAGATGGCCATCGTATTACAGTTGTATTTGTGTGATCATTGGCTGAAGGAGTAACGTTCAAACCCTTTTTCGAAACCCAGTAAGGTGCACAAGTCCCCTGCCAATAGATTGGTATAAAGGTGTATAAATAAGTACCACAAATCCACAATAAGCGATCCACCGCTGGAAACGCTAAGTGGTTAGGTACATACACATGATCCGGACAATTGCCTGTGAACCCTAGGCTTTGATGGACTATTCCTCGAGAGATTGATTTCATACATACTCTAGGAGGATGTTTTTGTATGGCTTTGATGGCCAATGGTTGGAAATCAGCATACACGTCTTTATCTAATTGAACAAGAAAGTTTGGAACCATAAATTTCCATAAAGAATTGCAAAATTCTATAGAGGGAAGTTCATTTTGATCATATAATTTTATGGTTATGAAGGTAATATCTTCCCCAGATAGGGATTGATATACCACATGCATAGAAATTTGATCTTTTTCTAATACTAAAAACATGACATTATTGATATAGAAGGGTTTGGTAGCGTTTACCATGAGAGGATAGTACAGACACTGGAAGTCTAGATGGTTCACTGGGACATGGTCCAATGTGCTGACAGATCCTTCCTGCTCGTCCTGTTTCCCAATGCTGCGAGAAAGGCGATTGCCGTGCCCTTTAGTGATGCCATAGTGAGAATCCTGAGAAAAGGAAGACAAAAGACATTGTGAGCTCTCCAGCTGTTGCTGTTCTTGTAAAATCATTGCTATGCCATTTTCCCCTGAATGATGTCTTTTGGTCTTTGATTTAGTATATGGAGTGCTGACTGCCATATAATAAACCAGACAGATAATTAGGAACATTAGACTAAATTTGGCATAAAAGTGGAGTGTCAGCTTTGGAGTGGTGTAAGACTGGATCCATAAGTTGGTGTGTCGCTCTAGTCCTCCGATGCGGATGCTCCGTGGTTTTGGATCGGTGTGCTGCTTGGGTCCTCCGATGCGGATGCTCCATCGGCTTGGGTCGGTGTCTCGTCCTGGTCCTTCTGTGCAGGCGCTGCTTTCAGCCGGCTGGCATGTATCCATGCTGGATGGCCCTCTACCTTCACTGCCGTCCGAGTCACCAGGAGCACTTTGGTTGGTGGTCCGTACCGAGGCTCTGTTGCAGTCGGCTTCAGGCTCTGCACCAGCACGTAGTCCCCAGGCTTGAAGGGATGTGTGGGGTTCTGCGACACCACCGGAAAGGTTTCTAGTACCTGTTGCACATACTTAGAAACAAAGGTAAATAAATTTTGGACATAAATTTGTTGTAAACATTGTTGAATATATTGTTTCACATGTTTCTCCAATCCTATAGTAAAGAAAAGTTTAGCGATGTATGTTGTTATCGCCTGGTAATTAGCATGTGTAATTCCATGTACATAGGCTATAAGTGGATAATAACCTAATTTTGGCAGGATTATTCGATGATCAGGAGCTTTCCACAATTGGTCAGTGTCAAGATAGCATCCTTTCCTTTTCAATGTTTCCTTTTCTGCTACCGGTGCCTGCGTTTGAAAAGAGATCAAATCATCAACGGAAAAAGGGGGATTAACAGATTGTGTTGTGGGCAAAGCGAGGTTTTACCAGGGTGGAAATGAGGCATTTAGGGCAGCATCTTTAGCATATTTATCGGCTAAATCATTTCCCTTGGCTTCAAGTTGTCCTGTTTTAGCATGACCCGCACATTTAACAATGGCAATTTCAGAGGGTAACATCATAGCATGGAGTAGGTTTTGAACTAACTCAGAATGTTGAATTGGCTTACCAGCTGCAGTTATGAAACCCCTGTTTTCCCATATTTTACCAAAATCATGTGCTACGGAGAAGGCATACTTAGAATCTGTATAGATAGTGACTTTTTTATCTTTAGCCAGTTTACAGGCTTGGGCCAAAGCTATTAACTCGGCCGCTTGAGCAGAAGACACGGGTATGCGATATGCTTCTAGACAATGATTGTGATTATCAACAATGGCATACCCTGATAGAGTGGTACGATCATCTGGTCTCATAGATGAACCATCACAATAGAGGATCAAATCATTCTCCTCTAAAGGAGTTTGCTGCAAGTCCTGTTGGCTGTAAATAAACCTACAGCTTCTAGTTCCCTCACCTTCTTTAAAAGAGCAGATGGATGTAAAGAGTACACCTCTGGAGTTGATACCTTTAAAGTATAAGCAGAATGTGAGTCCAGACCATTCAAAAACATAGACACAAAGAAGGGATCCTCTTTATCAGCTACTTCTAATTTTGCATCCTCCTTCCAACATTTGAGGAACCTTTGGGGATAATTAGAAATTTGTTCATTAGATCTACGTTTACATGTCAAAATTTGAGAGATATCTCTTTCCTGAGCTGCATTTTGCTTTAAAAAGGCTTTCAATTCATCTATATGAGTTTCTTTATGCTTTTTATTTAACCACGGGAACTTTTTGTCTATATCTATTTCCCCTCCAACTGGACCATCATTTTCTTCACTCAAAGTGTCACATTCATCGATTAGAGTTTGTGTTTTAACATGTGGCATGAGCGTAGTAAGAATATAGCGTACATCTTTACCCAACATTGACCCATGCATTAAGGCAGAAGTCCACCAATTGATAAATGCTGTGGGACTCGAAAGTGGATTAGGGGCATCACGTGTAATTCTAGATATTTCAGCTAAAGTTAAAGGTTTATCCATTACTTTATCATCAAATATCACCAGCGGAGCACTAATCTGAGGCTCAGGACTTGGTTCAGGTTCTCCCTCTTTGTCCTTTTTATCATCAATATACTGTCGTATTATATCATATATACGACGCACGTCTGCCTCAGTGATCATAGACAATAATTTTTCACGTAATGCACGAGTTATGGATTTTTCTACATCCACTTCCACACCATACTGCCTTTGGTATTGTTTGATGATGTTTGCCCAACACTCCACTACGCACTGACTGACAAATGCAATATTTAGATCTGGTTCGTACCCCTCGCGCACCAATCTAAAAAGACGTTTAAATTCTGTGTGCATACATTCAGTCACAAAAGCCATTTGCTCTTTCTCTGCCATGTGTGGTGCAAGCTCACTCCCCTTTCTACTCTGCCTCTGCTCTATGGCGTCAAATATCTTGGCACTATTTTTAAACCAGGTCTCTATGCACTCAGCCCGCCACTGTTTTTGACCTGTGGATAAGGCCCTAATGTCAGGAAAAATTAAGGCTGGGGAAACTGGTGGGATGTGTTTGTCTTGCACATCCCGACTCTTATCAAAGTCTGGATATGCAATGACCCAATCACAATCGTCCTCATCCTCACCAGTGTCCTCAGAATAGGCAGAAGAGCCATTGACAACTCCAGGTAGGGACATAACCCTCAAATTATTAGAGCCCAAGCCCTGTTTATTTTGACCTTCCCCCATACTTTGCTGAGACATAAGAATTGTAGGCAAAAAGTTGAACTTAGACAATACCCTCCTGTTAGTTTTATATCGATTGCCTGGCCATTGGCCGGCCATTTGTTCCCATACTTTAAACACTTCTACCATATAAGACATGTCCCATTTTGGGTTAGGGACAGCAGTTTTGTTTATCAAATATGCTCTAACTAGATTGAATTTATCCGGTTTAAAACTACCTTCACGAGGATAACGATTATCTGTCCAAGTGGCCAGATCTGACAAATAAGGTTCAACATAATAAAAACCGAGCTTAGACTGAAGCCATTCCCGTGGACTTAATTTGTCTATAGGTTTATTTGGAACTACATTTAAATTTGGATTTATTACTAGTTTTGCCTTAACTACATTACGTTCCTTTTTAGGCAAGTCGTCTTCCGACTTTACTTTAATATGTAACGTATCCGCACCTGTTTTACTAATTTTATGTCCCATGTTAATATCAGACACACCACAATCAACTTTGATACAAAGAAGCACACCCAAAACCAGATTGAACCTCTCACCTGGGCCTCGAGTTTGCGCAACAATTAACGCGTGTATAAACCAAGTCTAAATTGTCAACTTAAAATATGGGGCTGATTTGAGGCAAACTCACGAGCTGAAAACAGCCACTAGGGCCTGGCTTCTACCGCTATATTAGTACATATATGGCTTCGTGTTTTGTAACCCAGAAACCCACCCTGTCAGGACTTGCTCCTTGCCCCAGGGCCCCCCAGTTACTGCAGTCTGGGTAAAACACTATCCAGAACTTTCTAGTCTGGATAGACTTGAACAGGTCCAGCCCTCGGATTATTCCATTTATATTCCCGGCATTAAACAGGTCCAGCCCTCAGATTCCCGGAGAATATCTAATCAGGTCCAGCCCCAGTAGAAAACTAGGGTTTTACCCCTAGCCTGAACCGCTTATGATATTTGCCCCAAATGGCACCATTTAATTAACCTCTATCTTTACACATAGTCCCCTTTTAGGTGTGTTGTATATTCTACCTAGCACTTGCAGAACAAATAATGATAAGAATAATAATCAATTCTGCCTACCTGTGCCCCCCGTAGAATCCTGTTCGTAAGACGCCACTTGTTATCAAGTTGAACGAGAGGATTGAAGAAGAACGAGGCCGAGGTAGAAAAAGATTCAGGCTGGTTTATTCTGAGCTCAGGTTCGGACAATCATCTCACAGGCAATAGATAACTCTCCAACCCCGCAGGATCGGCTCACAAAGGTTTAAGTCGGTTTCACAGCATAGTTATGAACCAATCAGCATGAGAGACAACACTTTCTTTACCAAAAAGGCCATGTTGAAGCATGGCCACGAGCCAATAGTTTTAAGGAGTTAACTTTAGAACAGACAAAACCAAGTTGCAGAAGTACCAAAAAAGGCAAGATGGGAGCAGAGCCAGGTGCCCATCATAAATAACTGTTAACTTTAGCTCAAAATGGGACCACCAAGGTAAACAGCTGCATAGTTCAAATTTAGCTTAACAAAAAAGGGCTCCTAGAGGCTCCGTCTTCACGTTTCAACTCACTATGCAAAGACATAGTTCAAATAACATGGAGTAAGTATGAGCCTCACAAACATTTCATGATATCAGTTTGTTTGGTACGTTTGGTGGTGTCAAATCTGGTCGTGTTTTCTCGTGTACCTCTGTAAGTTTTATTAAATTACTTTTGTCCGCACCTTTGGGTCCATCCCTCCTGTCTTCCGCCATTCGTAACACGCAGCAGAGATTTGGTCCGACAAGGACTTTTGGGACAAACGTGGCCTGATAGCTCTGGAAACAATACTGGGTATTCTCCCAGAATTTGTCACAGATTCCCGGTCACAATTGAGGTTTTGTTGGCCTTGCAGAGGCCTCAAAATGCCAAGGCCACCTCGGAGATCATTTGTCAAATTGTTTCCCAATAGTAAACAGAAGAACACCACCGCCCCGCGATGGCGGGTTAGGGAATTACCGCCCGACTTGATTGTCACAAAGTGACCTTCTCAGTATAATGAGAGGTATGGGAATATTCATGACAAAAGGGTCACCATTGGTCTACTTTCTGCAAATGGCAATCCCTTCACAGTCATTTTTTATTTTTATTTTTTTTGGCAGCCAGGGCAACATACCCTAACCATTCCCATTAATACGGGGCAGTGAGGTAACGCATGTGTTGGTTTTGGTTCAGGTTCAGGTTCAGGTCCTGGTCTGGTCCTGGTCTGGTCCTGGTCTGGTCCTGGTCCTGGTCTGGTCCTGGTCATGGCCTGGTCATGGTCTGGCCCCAGTCTAGTCCAGGTCTGGTCCCAGTCTGGTCCTGGCCTGGTTTTGGTCATGCTCTGGGCCTGGTCTTGCTCTGTTCCTGGTCTGCTCCCAATCTGGTCCAGGTCTGGTCCTGTTTCTGGTTCTGGTCTGTTCCTGGTCTTTGTCTGGTCCTGGTTCTGGTTCTTGTCCTGGTTCTGTTTCTGGTCCTGGTCTGGTCTGGTCTGGATCTGGTTCTGTTTCTGGTTCTGGTCCTGTTCTGGTAGTTCTGGTTTGGTTCTAGTCTTGGTTTGGTCTTGGTATGGTTCTGGTCTGGTCTTGGTCCTGGTTTTGTCCTGCTGTGGTCCTGGACCTGGCCTGGTCCTGGACATGGCCTGGTTGGATCTGGTTTGATCTGGTCTTGGTCCTGGCATGGTACTGATTGGGTCCTGGTTTGGTTCTGGTTCTGGTCTGGTCCTGGCCTAGTCCTGGTCTAGTCCTGGTTTTGGCCTGGTCCTGGAATGAGGTCTCCTCTGCTGGGGAGACTTTCAGCCCTGAATGCTTTTCTGAGCACCAGACCAAAAATAAATAAATAAAATAATAAATAAATCAAATATTACTTTTATCAATAACAATGGTACAGTTGATTTATTAACAATTAAAAATATGTTTTACATAGTGGCCAAGTTGGTTTTGTTTACATTTTGTGTTTGGTTTTAAAACTGCATCACTGTTTGTCCAATCAGACAAGAGACCATTGTTTTGATTTAGACTGCAGTACCGTTTATAACCAGTATGAGTGCATGTGGTTACAGTACCTTTAACTTGTAATGGCAATAGGAATTTTTTTTATTAGACATACATTTATCTTTTATCTTATCTTATTTTTTTGCATATGTGAAATAAACAATCCAAAACAATTAGAGACAAAATACATTTTATTTATAATATATTGTATATCACTTACATTCATGGACAGTGGATTGCTATGAATAAGGTTATAGAAATACTCACAAAAGACTTCATACAGAGTTTTATGTTATTAATCAATAAGTGTATAAATAAAACTGATAAACTTTGCTCTTTTTCATTAGTATTAGTTATATTTTCCACAAAAGAAATCCCATGTGATGATAAAAGTGCTTTTGTGTAGACTAATTGTTCCCATCCACTAATACTGGGTTTGGTATCTTTGACTCCCACATGGGCGGTGTATACACAGGGGGAGCCTTTTCTATTGGTGAAAAACTGCTTTTCATTTCAGAAGTGTAATGCAATATCTATTACCTCTGGAAAATTCAATTTGCATTCATAGCCTGAGAGAGAACAACACAAGCAGTGTGTACAATGAAGAGCTACAATTACTACCATGCATTTTGTATTAAGTATAGATGTTTCAATTGCTAAATAAAAATTTACAGTAGATATACACATAAATCTTTTTTGTATACTGAGGGCTGAGAACCAAAGACTGCAAGTAACATTTACAAGAGAAGAAAAAATGGCACAGTACTGACTTTGTCAAATTTCAATTCATAAATGCTAAATATTCAAACACACAGATCACAGACCACCACCTCAGGAAATATTTGGCTTTCCAAGTTTTATCTTTAATAAAGTAAAGAAGTAATACTACATAAGGACATGACATGGACTAAACCAGGACTAAACCAAATCTAAGCAAGGACTAAATCAGGACTAAACAAGGACTTAAACCAGAACTAATCCAGGTCTAAGCCAGGACTAAACAAGTTCTAAGCCAGCACATAACCAGGACTAAATCAGGACAAATCTGAGTATCACCAGCAGAACCCGTACCACAGCTTGAGAACCACTGACTTAGATTTTTCTTTGTAATAATAGTTATTTTTCCTTTTTTAGCTCCAGCATTTTGTCTTTTTCTAAATGACATAACAGTATAGCATTTATATCCATTTATCACACTGTCTGAATCCTATGTTCAGAGATAGCCAGTTGTTTTTATTGTGATCTTTTGGCAGTAAAAACAAGAGCATTCATTTGATTTGTAAGTCTTGTAAATCTCAGAAACCCCAGAATGTCACTTGCGCCCTTTTGGTTCTCAACCCTATGCCTCAGTGTTTACAGATGTCATATTAAATGGGTAAAGTGCTATTTCAAATTCATTGCACATGGGTTATCAGTAACATGCTTTTTCATATATTAACACTGCACTTGAAGTCATCATAGTACATTTGTATCTCGTGAACCACTTTGCAAAATCCTAAACATCACTATCTGCTTCACAGATCTCCTAAACCAGGGATACAGGAGCGCATAGAGTAAGGGGTTAAAACACGAGTTCAGATTGATCAAGTTAGACAGGAAGGACAAGACATATATGTTTACTTTCTGATTCCCCAGATATAACACCACATAGTGTGGCGTGTTGCAGAGGAGAAAGAGAAACACAACAAAGCCCAGATTCCGCGCCGCTTTCAGCTCAGATTTCCTGGAGTTCACCGCCAGCTGCTGTGCGGTGGCTGCAACATGAGAACGCATGGCACGGGCCTGCGACACTGCCACAAAGAAAACTCGCAAGTACAGTATAATTATGATCACAACAGGCCCACAGAAGCTGAACACTATGTCAAACCAATATTCAATAAGGGTCATCACAAAAAAGCATTCCCCTTTGCACCTCTTATACTGCCCTGGCTTAATGAGATTGTGACGGTAAATCCCTAAACTGTACAGGACAGAGCCGATCCAGCAGGCGATCAGGGCGATGCTAATGGATCTCCTGCACATCACAGTGGAGTAGTGCATGGGGTTGCAAATGGCTACGTAGCGGTCTATTGAGATAAGGATCATGCTTCCGATCGATACAGAAATCAGTGTGACGAAAAAGACACAGTACAGGAGGCACAGGATGTCACCAACTCGCCAGCAAGTGAATTGGATGGGACCTTGGACTGGGAACCCCACGCAGCACATCAGGAAGTCTGTGACAGCCAGGTTGAGGAGGATGAAGTTAGGAGAGGAGTGCAGCTGCCTGAGAAAAAGAAACAAAATGAGTATATGCATTACAATAAACCTGATGTCAGCACTTGAGACTTGCCTGAAATGCGAGATAGCGATGATGACCATGAGGTTGAGGATGCCGGTGCTGATGGCGAAAATGTCAAACACAATAAGATAGATGAAGAAGTTCTGATCTGGGATCTGCCTGGTGCAGGACAGATTGCCCAGTTCTGGGTAGCACTGGTACAGCTGCTCACTGCTCATGTTGGAGGAAGGAGATGGGTGGGGGGAAGAAATGACTTCATCCAGACGCTTTTTCTCTCGTCTCCCTCCACCTCCGCCTGCTCCCAGGTGGACACTGGACCTCCCAAGCCACTTGCATCATGAGCCAAAACAACTCCACAACTTAACTTTGGATATCAGTGATCAAATCAATGACTCAGCACACTTGACTAACTTTGGTAAAGTTTACCAAGTAATAAATCTTGCTTTTTCTATTTTGTGTTCCTAAACCAAAAAGAGTGCACCCATTTTAAAAACAAATCCATGCCTGATTCTTTGAAGGCCTCAGAAAGCACCTGCTGCTGAATATCTGTAGTACTCTGCATTTTGTGTGGTCAGAGTTTACTCCAGCTCTCATGCCAAACATTACTTATCCAAATACTGAATTACAAAACTTGAATGTGTTTGTTAGTTTCTGAAATTCTGAAAATCTTGTTTTACATTAAAGCCTCAGCATTTTTTTTTAGAAAGTTTCAAGTAGGCCTTGTCGCTATAAGAGTTGTATATGTGATATTTTGAAGTTTTTTTTTCTATTTTATTCTGCATATAGTATCCTTGGCCCAAGCACATGCCTTCACCATGCGTCTCCCAGAGGTTTAACCTGCAGAGCTTCATATCACTGCCAGGATCATGGTTGTGTTGATGAGTTCATGAACAGCACATTTAAAGATTATGCAAAATTTACTTTTTTCTGCTCTCAGTCATTTATCCAAAAAACAGTGTACAGCTCTGTTTCCATTGATTTCTCACAGACATTTTTCATTTTGTAGCAAAATGGCATAATACAAAATATTTAAGGTAATAAAAATAAAATATGTGTGAGTATGTGAACATGTACATGTTACAAAGCAGCTGCTTATGCTCAGTTGAACAACAGTATAATTACTCTGATGCTATTTTGTGCAGTTAAAAACTAGAGTTTTATTATTTGTGTAAATAATGCCAGATGGGCAGATGCCCATCAGCTTCATAAAGGTGAGCTGTTACAGAGGATCAGGGCCGTGCAGAGAGCTACTGGGGGGCAGGGGCCCAAGCTTCAAAAAGGGCACACAGATAAAAACAAACGTATCATGCAGGCAATAATACACAACAATTAGCTCATCTCCAAACTAAATAGTTTGTAAGGCCACCAGGTGAGGGCCTGGTGACTGGGCCCAGCCCGAAAAAGGCTGCGTGGAAACACCTTCCTGTAGGCCCACCACCTGCAGGAAGGACCGTAAGGGGCTGGTGCTGAGTGATCTGGGTGGCGGTTGAAGGCGGGTGCCCCGGCAATGTAGGCTACTCCAATCTGCTAACCCGGGCACCGAGGCGAAACTCGTTCCGATCCACGTGCAGTGTGTTTGGGCCGTGCTGCTGCTGTCAGGCATTCAGCTGATCCACCTCGAAATTCCTCTCAATGTTTTGAGTTCACTGCCTGCAGAATCCGCGAGGGTCCGCGCCCAAATCCCCAGCGCTATCCAGGTCCAGGTCTGGTCCTGGTCTGACCCCAGTCCTCCGTGTCCACCTGGTCCCGATATGGCCACAATCTTGGTTCATTACGCATGATATGAAACTATAAAAGTCATTAAATTTAACAAAACAGCATGAAAAGGGTCATGGAGAGGTGGTGTATTACTAAAAATAAGACCTCATTCAGAGCAGCTGTTTTTCTCTCTCTCCTGTAGACGCCGCACAAGGCAGGGGTGCAGCGGGTGGAGGGTCGCAAATATCTGCGAATGTTCCCTGCAGAAATCAGTATTCAGTATTATGATATTAATGTAATCCATAATCATCATAATTCATAAATATTTCCTAAAATAAACATCACTCTGTGTACTATGAGTGTAACGATTCATTTACTATATTGATGTATTGTTTTTTATTCCTATGATGCAACTACATCAATACACATCACTTCATATTGAATTGTATTGTTTTCTAGGAAATGTATATTGGTGCAAAATTGTTATACATAGAAATGTGGATGTTAAATTACCACTAGAGGCCTCTCTGTGTATGTAATTTTTTTGCTTTTAATGAAAACATAGTGTAGGAGATCTGGACCACTGCTGAAATTCTATAAAAAATGGACATTCCTTTAGGAGACGAGAAGTCTGCTCTTACCCACCAAGGATGCAAAACAAAGTCATAAATCTGTCCTATACAAACTGCAGACCAATAATAATGCCAGAAGAGGCCTCCTCTCTTCTCTGATAAAAACCAGAGACCTGGCACATTTCATCTGTTTAAAAGACTTTGTATGCATTAACATGTTACTTTACAGGAAAATGTCATAGCTATGTTTTGTGCAAGCTGTTGAATGTAACATGTTTTTAAAGGTATGTAAATTGAAGTGGAGTAAGACACATTTCTTTTTATGACATTTATTTTGTGTCTAGCAGAGGTAATTTGAATCCCCTCCACTATCAGTTCAAGGGGGGGGGCCGAGATACCCTTCCAGTCTTATCTTGGGGTGCGGCCCACATTCTTCAGTCTTAGTTTAGTTTTGTCTTGTCTTTGTCTTTGTCTCGTCTCGTCTCCATCTCTCCTTCGTCTTTTAAGTCTAATTTTTCCTTTCTTCTCGTCATTTTTGTTGCGTTAAGTTCACCTTGCCGGTGATAACATCTTTTCACAATAAGTCGCCCAAACTTTTGTTCAAGTATCATTTTTGTAGTTTATTTTGAAAAGCCTCGCGCCGCGCAACATCCGCAAGTTTTAACTTTGCCCAAAGGTTTTAAGCCTTGACCAAAGCAGCTAATTTAAGAAGTTATACTTCAAAAGCTTCGAATCGCTGTGAAAGGATTTTTATTGAATTTTTCATTTGGCATTAAAAGGGACATTTGCCATACTCTGAGACTTTGACGCTGCCTTACGCTGAACAACAGCTAAACTCTCCCTGAGCGGCATCACGCTCCTGTTCAACGTAACGGGACACCTGGCGACTGGCTGTGGAGCTTGGAGGACACACCACGAACCGCTGTTTGGAGCCGGGAACACCAGCCCTGCTACACCCCGCGGCTCTAAAGGACGAGGAAACAACATCTGAGCCCCTGGCTGAAACCGGAGGCTGGCTGTCGTCACCACCTTCCCCTCCTGCTCCGAAGACGGTACCAGTGTTGTATATGTTGACAAAGTTGGCGTTTATAGTCTCAGAGTCTACTCCCTTATTCCTAAATTTCCAATAATTTAATAAGTCAATTTATTACTTACTCCACTGCAATTCATCATTAGTTAATAATTCTGCGTAACGGTTCCGTTCATAATTACATTCCTTTCAATATTTACCTGTGCCTCAGTACACTATTCCACCTTATTGTGTAAATAAACGTTATACTTAATCTAAATTAAGTTGAGTTTGGTGGTCTTTATCTATTAAACTGAGTCCGTCCTGGTCAATCCTTCCCTCTTAAGACATTAGTTTAGGTGTTTTAATCTGCACGTTAGCGCAAGGCTAACTGGTACCAATGCGGAGTTACTCTTAATCTTTGTCTTAGTTCAGTGCATATATTTTTATATATGTACCCTACAATAGTTATATTTAACTTTACTTCACTTTTTGTCTTTTTGACACAACAAACCCCAGGCCACTGTACTAAATTTGAGAGTATTTTTATAATTTTTTTGCAAAAAGTTATGGTGTTAGTTCCATTGTTAGTTTTTTTTTTTTTTTTTCTGACTGCTGATGTCACTTCCCGGTGAGTGCATTCCAGTGTTGTTGTTGGTAGCGTACACAACTGCTGCTCGTCATTTGACTAAAGCGAATTATTTAAGGCATATCTCTAGCAGTTTAGTTGCTCTGTGAGAATTCTAGTATCATATATAAACACTTCGTATCCAAGCCACTTTCAGCTCGCGACTCAGTAATAGTTTATTAACTTCTTTTAGCCTTTATCTTATTGTAGCTTAGCTTAGCATTAGCATGGCATCTACATCCTCCGCTTTCACCCCTCTGTTCTGCTCAATGCCATATGTTCAGTGAGAATCCTGCCTCCTTTAGTGATGATAGCAGTAGGTGTGTGAAGTGTAGTTTGTGTTTAGTTTTGGAGGCCAGGTTAGCGCAGTTAGAAGCGCGGCTCCGCACAGTGGAGGCTGAGGCTAATCCAGCTAGCCAGGTAGCTACAGGGACCGTGGACTGTTCTAGCAGTAGCAGGAGCGCTAGCCAGACTAGCCCCCAGCGCCTCCCCAGCAGCCGGGGGAAAAGCAGGACGGCTTTGTAACAGTAAGAAAGAAGCATAGCGCTAAACGCTAACACTTAGACCACCCAAAGCTTCCCGTCTGGAATAGGTTTGCTCCCCTCAGTGACACACCTCTGAACCATCGACTCTGGTGATTGGGAGCTCGACAGTTAGAGACGTGAAGCTGCCAGCAGCTATGGTTAGGTGTTTCCTGGGGACCATAGTGGGTGCCCAGAAAATGACATAGGCTTTATTGATAATTGGTGAGCGTTTTGGGGAAAGCCCGGTCTCTTAGAGAGAGACAGCATTCATCCCACGTTGGATGGTGCCACGCTGCTGTCTAGAAATATGGCTGATAGCATTAGTCGTCCAACCTGACGAGCCAGAGGTGGGACCCGGGCACAGAGCAGTAGTTTAAAACACTTCTCTGAGCTTCCTTACGAGCTGGGACAAACCCAGTATAAAGGTATTTTAGCAGAGCAAATAGAGACTGTGTCTGTCCCCTGCCTAAACTTTAACACTAACTCCAACAGCAAAAGACAAATAAGAAGAGTGAGAGCCACAAATTTAATAAAAATAACTTCTTGTAGCCTCGTTAATAATATTAATCATAAACAAAACAATGACGTAATTAAATGTGGATTACTAAACATTAGGTCCATTTTCCCTAAATCCCTGTTAGTTAATGAGTTAATTAATGATAATAAACTTAACCTACTGGCCTTAACAGAAACCTGGCTACAACAGGATGATTATGTGAGACTTAAGGAAGCTACTCCCCCAAGTCATGTAAACTTTCAGACAGCTAGGAGCACAGGCGGAGGCGGGGGAGTGGCAGTAATATCACAGTCTAGTTTACTTCTTAGCCCCAAATCTAAACACACATATAATTCATTTGAAAGCCTCATACTAACTATAAATCACCGTAACTGTAAGAAACAAAAACCAGTTATGTTTATAATCATCTACTGGCTCCTGGTCCCTTTTCCGAATTTTTAATTGTGTTCTCTGAATTTCTATCCAGTATAGTGTTAGACTCAGTTAAGATTGTAATAGTAGGGGATTTTAATATTAGATTAGATTAGATTTATTAAAAGATTGACATGGCAGGAGACAACATACAATGTGAAACCTGAAATGCATCAATCACAACATCATAAATGATTTTTTTTTAAAAATCATTATAAATTAACCATAAAAATTACCTATAAAACAATCTAAGAGCACGCGGAATAAAAGACATTTCATGTTTTTTAGTCTTGCTCTTGTTTGCTAAAAACTGTCTCTGGTGTCTCAGCTCATATCCAGTAGAGGGGGCCTGAGTTATAAAAGCATGCAGAGGGGAGGACCTGTCTTTCAGGACATTATGGAGGGGTGCAGTGTGGCCACATCCCGCCTCTCACACAGGGATGGAAGCAGGGCTGAAAGTAAGCCGGTACGGCCCGGTACTGCGTACCGACATAAGATTTAGAGGGGGTATGCAGTACCGGGGTACGCAGTACTGGATCAGCTGTCCGGCCGGTCTTCGCAGCTTAAACACACATTCGAAAGCAGCCGCGGACCGCGGTCGCTCCCATGAGGGAAAAAAAATCTGACGCTAAAGCATGTGAACCAGGCAGTGCTTTACCTCATCATATATGTGTATTTTAGTGGCTTATGATCGCTCCGTGATGTGATTTAATGCACAGAATGTCCCTCTCCCCTCTCATCATTCACTGATTCTCTCGCTTCCTTAAACAAACGCATTGAGCATGCATGTCTTATAGTGTGCGTTTGATTTGTTGTCCAGGGAAGCTCGATTCGTTCACGATCAAGTAGGAGGCTGGTTAGTTTGCAACGGGAGAAGAAAAACAATGATTCATATCATTTTCTGAAAGAAGAAAAAATAAATACAAATAATAGGAAAGAAACGACAGAACAAAAATAATAATTTATTTGAGAAAGTAATTGAAAAAAGAACAATGCAGAGGAAAATTTATCACATGTTCAAGAGGAAGATTGCAAGTGAGGATGAAGATGTACAGACTAAAATCAGCAGAGCAGAGGAAGAAAAGGAGAAAGAAGGAGGTGTGAGATGTGAGGACAATGACAGTGAGACAGCAGGACCATCAGGAGAAAGCTCAGGTGATGATGCTAGATGCCCTGTTTACCCTTCAGTGTGGACAAAAGAACAATATGAACAGTTCAAAGACAAAAATGAATGGCTGTTTGCTAAGAGTGGAATGCTTGGTTGCACATCATGCCATAATGTAAAAGATCTTGGCTTTGTTGCATCCCGTGGTGTAAATATTGCTCCTACCTGGGCTGAGGGAAAGATGTGTCCATTTGGACACACAAGGGATGTCCAGCTTTTGTCATTACGAAAAAAAATACATGACCACAAAAACTCAGCAGCTCACAGGGAGGCAGTTAAAATTTTGGAGACTGCAAAGAAAGACACACTTGTGAACATGAATGCCAAGAATCAAAACTTTGCCTTTGAGACAACTGCCAGGGTCTTCAGAACAGCTTACTATGTGGCCAAACACAATAAACCCTTTACTGACTTTGAAAGTTTGATTGACCTTCAGCAGGCCAATTCTGTCAATTTAGGGCGAGTTTTACACAGCAAAACTACCTGTGTTGATATTGTTGATCACGTGGCATCACAAATGAAAAAGGAACTTGTGACAAAGATTATACAAAATAGGAGCAAAATCACAGTACTGGCAGATGAATCAACCAGTGTAGAAAACAAATCAACACTCATTGTGTTTGTAAAAGCAAGTGTAGATGGTTTTATGGAGCCCATTGCTTTTCCTCTGGAACTTGTTGAACTGGATAGCCTGTGTGCTGCTCACATCAAAGAAAAACTTTTAAGCTGTCTGGTAAAAAATGGCTTAACCACTCAGTTGCTGCAGGAACTACTGATAGGGTTTTGCAGTGATGGGGCCAGTGTGATGCTAGGGGTGAAGTCAGGTGTTGGGAAACTGCTCAAAGATGACTTTCCATCTATTGTTCTCTGGCATTGTCTGAATCATAGACTGGAGCTTGCTGTGGACCAGGCACTTGATAAAAGAGGGGGAACAAAAGATTTCCAGGCCTTCCTTGATGCACTTTATTCACTATACAGCCAGTCACCTAAAAACATGAGAGAGCTCGGCGAGTGTGCCCACAATCTGCACATCACCCTCAGAAGGATTGGTAGAGTGTTCAGTGTCCGCTGGGTGGCTTCATCTTGGAGGGCAGTCAGTGCAGTGTGGCAGTCTTATCCAGCCTTGGCACAGCATTTCCAAGAGGCATCAGAGGACAGTAGCAGGGACAGCAAAGAGAGAGCCAAGTTCAGTGGACTGCTGTCTAAGTTATGCTCTATTAATTTCCTCAAAAGGCTAGCACTTATGGTGGATGTTCTGACTGAACTAAATAATTTGTCTGAAATTCTCCAAAACAGAAAAACCACCATTCCAAAGGCCCATGAGATCATGACCAACTATATGAAGCGCATTGAGAGCCTGAGTACCTACCCAGGAAAACATACTGTGGAAGCAGACCAGGCTGAGCAGATGAAGGAATTTAAAGGACAACAGTTAAGAGTGGGCAGGTCTCCCACCATTGACTCTGCTCAGTTTATAACTGCAGTGGTGGAGAGCATGAGGGAAAGGCTGTTCACTACAACAGCCAACAGAGCACAGAGCAGTGTGACAGCCAACCGCAAAGAGGTTTACAACAGCCTTATCAATCAAATGGCAGTCCTTAACCCAGACAATTGGGAGCTAGACAATCCGCGTTTTGGAGAGAGGAAGTCAGATCTTTATGTGATGTTCTAAACATTAATGAGCAAGAGGCCCATGTAGGGTATGTTGAGTACAAGGCCAGTGGAGGGAGAAGCATTTCTACTCAATTAAAAAGGTTGCTTATAGCAGTGGACACTCTCTCAGCAAGTAATGCAGATTGTGAAAGGGGGTTTAGTACAATGAATAATATCATGACTGAATGTAGGGGCAGCATGACAACAAAAAATGCAGCAAATCTTCTGTTCATTAGTTCTTTGGGACCCCCATGCATGAAGTGGGATCCACTTCCATATGTCAAAACCTGGCTGGGAAAAGGCACGAGACCAGCACACGCAACAAGTGGCATGACAAGCAGTCACCCTACAACTGACAAGGAGTATTACAGGCCTCTTTGGGACATTTTTAGTTAATTAAGTTTAGATCAGGTTCAGATCAGTTCAGATTTCTGCATTTCCTGCATTTTTCATGTTCATTAAAGCACAATAATCATAATAATAATAAAAAAAAATGTCCACAAAACCTGTCTATATTTATATTATTTATAGTCAAGATTTATTCTCAATTGCGTATATATGCTTTTTCTGCTATTAAAAATAAATATGTAGGCGTAATTTGTTATAGTACTGGCATAAGAAAAAATCTACTTTCAGCCCTGGATGGAAGGGAAGAGGGTGAGATCCCAATTATCCTGCAGCATCTTTTTTGCACACGTTCTAATTCATCGGAGAGGCCTTTTGTCAGCCCGCTCCACACTGGGCTGGCATACTCCAGAACAGGTCTAATGAAAGTCAGATAGATCTGTTTGAGGACATCAGGTGGAAGTCCTGCTCTTCTGGCCACACTAAGATAATGTATCCTTGGGCGTATTTTGGAGAGCATGTATTTGACATGTGCGTCCCAGGATAAATCTGAGGATATTAGAACGCCAAGAAGTTTAAATGTGGAGACTCTGTGGATCATTTGACCACCAACTACAGGAGGAGGAGGAGGGGAGGGGATGTTAGGCTCCCTTCTAACACTAATGACCATGTCCATAGTTTTTACTCCATTAATTGCCAGTGAGAACTCCTGTCCCCACTCATCCACACATATTCATATTGATGACAGCAGAGACTGTCTAGGAAATGCATTTGCAGCTTTATTAGAAAGCATAGGTTTCACTCAAAACATAAATGAACCCACTCATTGTCACAAGCACAGCCTGGACCTTGTTTTAACCTCTGGTATAGAGATTAGTGAGCTCACTGTCCTTCCTCATAACCCCATACTCTCAGATCACTCTCTAATTACCTTTCAGTTTATACTCAAAGGGCCATATTTACTAAGACAAGTGCAAAATTGCGAGTGCAGCTTAAAAAATAGTGTCTGGTATTTGTGGGCGTGTTGCTTGTGATATACGAAGAGAAACTGCGCAAGTAACTGCTGCCGCAAATCTGATATGTAAATGAGAATTTTGCGTGAGCATAAAACGCACTGACAGCGAGAGCAACGCTGTTTGCCAGCTCTGACTGCATCTTTCCTACAGAGATGCAACACAAAACACAATCTGAGAGTCCAACAAATAACAGGACTGACTGTAGTAGAGCTGTGTTCACTGTCTCTGAGAGAGAATTATTATTATTTTTTTAATTTCTCTTTATTCAGGTTTTTCTTAATGGCATATTGTATTGAGAAAAATATAGACTTAATAAAAAACAAAACACATGAACAAGTAAAAGAACCACAAACATTAAGTAGAGGATATTACATATAATACACCATGTCAAGCTCAGTATTTACACTTTTGTTGTGTTAAAGAAGTCAATGAAAGGTTGCCAAGTCAAGTAAAATTCTTCCAATTTACCCCTTAGTAAGAATTTAATTTTTTCCAGTTGCAAGTGTCTCATTATATCTTGTATTAACCCTGAGTGAGTCGGAGGCCTTTTTTGTTTCCAATTTAACAAAATTAACCGTCGAGCCAACAGTGTCACAAACCGTATCATATTACCTTGGGTGTCTGATAGTTCTACAGGAACCGGCTTCACTCCAAATAATGCAAAGATTGGATCTGGCTAAAGACCCAGGTCCTCCTGCCAAGCATCTTTCAGATGTTCTAGTGTAGTAATACAGTCCAGTTGTGATAGCATATTGTGAATTTTAGCTATTAATCCTTTTTTAAACGGATCAGATGGGAACAGATTATCCAATGCAGAGTCAGGAGGCCGACTAGGAAAGGACGGAAAAAGACTCTTTACAAAACTTCGGATCTGTAAATATTTGAAAAAGTCTTTACTGTGCAATTTAAATTTTTCTTGTAACTGCTGGAATGTTGGAAAAATATTATTAATGAATAAATCTTTTATTGAGTGTAATCCCTTAAGGTGCCATTGATGAAAGGATATGTTTGACAGTGATGGAGTGAATGCTTGGTTATTTATCAGCGGAGTAAGTATGGAAGCATCTTTCCATCTATAATGTTTCCTTATCTGAACACAGATTTTAATTGAATGAGAAACTACAGGATTCTTAAAATCTTGTTTAGGAATGGGAAGGGCTGAATAAATCAGAGCTTCTAATGAAGAAGGATGGCAACTTTCACATTCCATCATTGTCCAGTCAGTCCCCTGGGTGGACACCCAAAATGACATGGAACGTACATTACATGACCAATAATAAAGACGAAAACATGGCAATCCCATGCCCCCCTGACATATTGGTCTCTGCAGAAAAGCCTTCTTGATTCTTGGGGTTTTTTTGTTCCATATAAAATAAGATATTAGAGAGTCTAATTTACTAAAGAATGCTTTATTAATCAGGATAGGGATACACTGGAATAAAAATAAGAATTTGGGCAGAATATTCATTCTGACAATGTTTATCCGTCCTGCTAATGAGATCGGCAAATTGATCCATTTGTCTATATTCTCTTTGGTTTGGTCATATAGTTTAGAGAGGTTATGTTTAAATAAGCCACAATATTCCTGAGTGATATTTATTCCAAGATATTTAAATCGAGTTGAAATTGCAAATGGAAAGATGTTAAAACTACTTGAGTTTTCTCGGGCTTTAGAGTTAATTGGAAACAATATACTTTTGGATAAATTCAATTTGTATCCCGATATTTCTCCAAAGTCTTTCAAAATCTCCATAATGACTGGAACTGATTTCACAGGGTTGGAAATATATAATAAAAGATCATCTGCGTACAAAGAAACTTTATGTTCTGTATTTATCCTTCTAATACCGGTATATTCCTTTGTTGCACGTAGTAAAAGAGCTAAGGGTTCGATAGCTAATGCGAAGAGCAGAGGTGAGAGGGGACAACCCTGTCTTGTTGAGCGGTTCAGAGCAAAGTAGTCAGAATGAACATTGTTTGTTTGTACTGATGCTGTAGGTTGGGTATATAATAATTTAACCAAAGAGATAAATTTAGGGCCAAATCCGAATTTTGACAGGGTTGAAAAGAGGTAATCCCATTCGACCCTATCAAAAGCTTTCTCCGCATCTAAGGAGAGTAAGATTTCAGGGTTTGAATTATATTTGTCTCGTGTATGAATGATATTTAGTAGTCTCCTAATATTAAAAAATAACTGTCTATCTTTAATAAATCCAGTTTGGTCTTGGGATATAATTGTGGGTAAAACTGATTCCAATCGTGATGCTAAAATTTTTGCAAATATTTTGTTATCTACGTTGATTAAACTTATTGGTCTATATGACGCCGGGTCTAACGGGTCTTTCTCTTCTTTATGGATTAAGGAGATACTCGCCTGATAAAAAGTTGGAGGTAGGAAACCTTTGTCTAATGCTTCATTATATACCTCTAACAAAAGGGGTGAAATTTGGTCCTTAAAGGATTTAGAAAATTCTGAAGTGTAGCCATCTGGGCCAGGGGTCTTAGAATTTTGCATATTGCTTATTGCTTGTTCTATTTCTTGCTTTGTTATGGATTTTTCAAGTTGTTCTACCATTTCTGAACTAATTGTAGGGACAGTGATTTTTTTAAAGAACGTTTCTATAATTGCAGGGTTCTTCTTAGATTCTGAGGTGTATAGTTCTGTATAGAAACTTTTGAACATGTTATTAATCTCTTTCGGATCCCTCGTAACTTGGCCCGTATTGGAACGTATTTCTGTGATCATCCTTGACGCAGCTTGTTTCTTTATTTGTTGTGCCAAAACTTTGCCCATTCTCTCTCCTTGTTCATAATATTTAGATTTCGCCTTAGTTAGAAGTTTAACTGTTCTTGTAGTGTACATCAGTTCTAGATCTGTCTGTAGAGACAATTTCTTTTTGTGCAAGGCTGCTGAGGGCATATGCGAATGTTGTCTATCTATTTCCCGTATTTCGTCTTTTATATGACTTACTCTTTCTCTATGTTGTTTATTTATCAAACTCTTCCATGAGAGCAGTTGCCCCCTAACATATGCTTTCAATACTTCCCATAACGTGGATCTCTTAGTATCAGGGGTATTGTTGAATGACAAATAAAAATCTATTTGGTTCTTGATTTTTTCTATGCCTTGTTTATCTGATAGCAAATTATTGTCAAACCTCCATATCTTTGTTGTATAATTGTATCCGAGGACTAATTCCAAGAGTAAAGGGCCATGATCTGATAGCATTATTGTTTCATATTTGCAATGTTTTATCAATGATAAAAATTTAGAATCTATTAAGAAGTAATCTATCCTGGTATACGTCTGATGGACCGGGGAATAAAAAGAATATTGCCGCGCATTAGGATTTTGAGCTCTCCATGGGTCTATTATTTTATAAGTTTCCATAAATTTTTGAATGGTTTTTGCTGATTTGGATAAGTTAGCTGGTCTACATGATGATCTGTCAAGATCTGTATTTAATACTAAATTAAAATCTCCTCCAATGATCAACTGGTGAGTGTGCATGTCTGGTAATTTTGAGATTAGTGATACGATAAATTGCTCGTCATCCACATTTGGAGCGTAAACATTCACTAATGTAATTAAATGACCATAAAGTTTGCCAGTTACAATAACATATCTACCCAGGGCATCTAGTATTATTTTTGATGCTGTAAATGGTACTGTTTTTTTTATTAGTATTGCCGTACCTCTGCTCTTCGCATTAAAGTTAGAGTGGAATATCTGCTCTATCCATTTGCAATGTAGTCTATTATGATCTTGTATTTTCAGTGTGTTTCCTGTAAAAAAATTATGTCTGCATTAAGTTTTTTCAAATGAGCTAGGATGTTGCCTCTTTTTATTGGTCCATTGAGTCCCTTACAATTCCATGTTACAAATGTGACCAAATTTTGTGACATTTTTCTGAAGTAGTGCTAATAATTAACGGTTATTGTCGATTGTTTATGAGACCTTATACTGAGCTTTTTAGATGCAATCCTCTTAAATGTAGAACTATGCAAAATTGAACTAAAGAACAACCCCTCAAAACCATCCCCCAACCCCATCCTCACCCGCTGCTGAACAAAGCAGCAAGTGGGAGCAAAAATAAAAAAATAAAAAATAAAAAAGTCGACTTTGTCCAACGTCTCGTGGTCTGTGGACATCAGACTTACCACTGAACTCCTTAGGATTGTATACTATTCACACCTGGGTCATATCATCTATAGGTACAGCCCTTTCTTTAAAATAAAAGTAACTTAAAGTAAATAAATTAAATTTAACTCCTTACTTCCAACAATCTATTCAAATCGGCTATATATATACATATATATATATATATACATACACACACACATATATATATACATACACATACATATATACACATATATATACATACACATACATATATACACATATATATACATACACATACATATATACACATATATATACATACACATACATATATACACACATACACACATACATACATATGCGCGTGTGTGCATATCTACACTCAACGTAAAAATCAAACAGAACCAATGACATTAAAAAGTAAGGAAGGAGAGAAATATATATCTTATATCCTCATTCTTGTATATGTATATGTATATATAGACACATACACATACACACATACACACATGTCCATGGTGGTTTTCAAGCCAGAATTTTGTTAAGTGATCTACCTATTCGTCCGTATCATTAGTTGTAGACGTGGATGAGCTCTGGGTCTGGGCCTTTATGAATCTTTCAGCTTCTTGCGGATCTATGAATGTATGTTTGGCGTTGTTCACCGTTATTATCAGCTTCGCAGGGTAGTACAGATTGTAAGGGACGCCGGCGTTCCGCAGTCTTACTTTCACCGGGTTGAATGATGCACGTAGTTTACTGACCTCCGGGCTCATGTCCGGAAAGATGTGTACTGGTGAGCCCTTGTAGAAAAGGCGACCTTTATCCCTGGATAGTTGCAGAATCTTTTCCCTGTCGGAGTAGTAATGCAGGCGAACTATCACAGCTCTTGGGCGCTCTCCTGCTCGTGGTTTTGGAGCGAGGGTCCTATGGGCTCGGTCTATTATGATGGGTGAATCAAAGTTTTCTTTCCCGAGCAAGTTTGAGAAAAATTCTGTCATGAAGTGGCTAGGGTTACCTCCCTCTGCATCCTCTTTAATTCCCACCACACGCAGATTTTGTCTCCGGCTTCTGTTTTCCAAATCCATATATTTCTCGCGTAATTTGTTATAATCTTTCTTTAAAGCTTCGTGAGATTTTTCCACGGCTGTTATCCTATCTGCGGTGTCACAGAGAGCTCGTTCCATTTCTTTCTGTGTATCTACCGTTTCTGTGCAGATTTTTTGCATCATCTCCATTTTTTGTGAGAGCTTGCTTCGAAGCATGTTAGTGTCCGCTTTAGTTTCTTCGCGTAGTGAAGAGATGTCTTTGCGTATGTTCTCATGCATGCTCTCTATCTGCGTTTTTAAATCAGTCATCATACCGTGACGATAGGTTTGTAGTTCGCTCCGAAGGATCCTCACGGAGAGTGGCGAGTCTTCCTCCGCCATTTCACTTTGTTTTTCTTCGGCGCTTGACGGAGCAGAAGTTGTAGATAAAGTTTTTTGTGTGTACTTCCGACCGCTCTTCATAACCAATTTTGTCCAAAAGAAGCTTAGGCAGGCGTTTTTTCATTAAATAGCGTTAAATGTTTGACCCAGGATATTTTAATCATCAAAACTTAGCGGAGCCGCCTGTCGTTGCTGCTCACTCCATTCGGCCGGAAGCGGAAGTCGAGAGAGAATTATTTTTATTGCATTTTACTTTCTTTTATTAACTTTGTGTAGTCCATCCTTGTTAAATGTCTCATGCGATTTTGGCGCTGACTTATTTCCCCTCTGTGTAAGACGGTGGAGGGAGAGGAAAGTCCTTTTCACTGTCTGTCAGAGCCAGTAACCTTTCAAACAATTATATAAAATGTATCAGTAGCCTATATGGCGTGCTGATGGTGATCGAATAAAATAACAATTAAAATACATTTTCGATGTCCTCCGCTCGATCAAATCCACACAGCCTTGAGGCTCTGTAGGGGCAGCTGTCAACGCCGCAGCGAGCGCTGGGAGGCAATGAGATAAACACAGTGAGTAGAGTTTGCGCAGCGTTTAAAGACTGTTCTGTCACCGTAAGGATTTCAAAGAATGTTAAACAGACTGAAAACCCAGAGACAGGAGCTGTAAAAGGCTGAAGTTCAGGGAAATACGAGCGAGAATCAAGGAAAAAGTGCCGCAGGTAAAGTCTGTTTCTTTGTTTCCTTCGACTTCAAATCAACACATTACTGTTGTATCTTTGTAAATGAGCCCTGTTAAAGCATTAGAACTTATGTGCAATAAAAGCTGCACTCTTACCTCCGCAAAACTTTTGCACCTGCTTCTCCAACGTGCTAAATTTTCACGCAGATTTAGCTCCCGTACTCGTGATAAATCAAACAGCGACTGCAAAGCGACTTCATTTGCATTTTCCACGCCTTGAATTTTGCGCGTTTTGGCAAGAACGCCTTGTTTTACAGATTCATTGAATCACAGCAGCAAAATCTGCGCCGCGCTGAATTTGCTCCTGTGAGAGACGCAAATCTCAGCTGCGCCTGGGTTTGCTCCATTTTTAGCAAGTCTTTTTCATTTAGCATGCACGCAAACCTTTGATAAATCTGGCCCAAAGACTTTACTGTTCCAATGACCAAAGCCCAGATTAGGAGAACATTATCAGACCAATCTGTGTCAGAGTTTAAACACATAATAAAGCCAATATTTAGCACAATGTTGAGTGAGTTTGTCGAGAACAGCTCCCGTAGCTTGAGTCCAAGTAAAAGTGATGGGTTTGTTGACAGCGCCATGCACTCATTAAAGACAGCTCCAGATAATGTAGCTCCACTAAAACAAACGGTTGTTAGGCCGAATCGAGTAGCACCATGGTTTAATGCTGAAACACATTCACCAGCCAAGATCCTGATATTTTAGCCAACTATAGACCAATATCAAATCTCCCTTTTGTTTCAAAAATCTTAGAAAGAGTTGTAGTTAAACAGTTATGTTGCCACCTACAGGACAATAGCTTATTTGAAGATTTTCAGCCAGGGTTTAGACCCCACCATAGCACAGACACTGCATTAGTCAGAGTCACAAATGACTTCAGATTCAGATTCAGATTCAGAAAACTTTATTGATCCCAGAGGGCAATTCATTTGCAGCATTCTCAGAGCAATTCTCACTTCTCACGTACACACAAACACACAGTGTGCCAGTCTATTACAGACACAAGTGGAACTCAAAAAACAATATAAAAACAATATACATATTACAGTGTAAAACCTCGAAGAACACGACCCTCAAAATTTAGCAATTTAATAGCTGAAGGCACAAAAGAATTGGAGAACCGGTTAGTCTTCCGTACCGGAACATAAAATCGACGCCCTGAAGGCATCAAGATAAAATCAGGAGTCAGAGGATGGAGGGGCTGAGCCAGGAGGCACTTGGCTTTGCTCAGCACTCGCTCCTCCCACAGAGAATGCAGCTCCCTCAGTTTAACCCCTGTGATTTTTGAGCAGGTTTTTACAATGTTCTGCAGTTTGTTTTTATCCTTCAAGGACAGGGACTGGAACCAGCAAATGAAGGAAAAAGTGAGCAGACTTCCAATAAAAGAACAATAAAAGTTGTTGAGAATAGTCTTGTTTACATTAAAAGAGTTCAGTTTTCTCAACAGGTACATTCTCTGCTGCCCTCGTTTAACAATGGTTTCAGTGTTTAAGTCAAATTTCTATTTATTGTCCAACACAGTGCCCAGATATTTGTAACTATCGACAATTTCGACAACATCACTGTGGATGACACTAACACTGTGGGATGGTACGCGTCTAAAATCAATCACCATCTCCTTGGTTTTAGCAACATTCAAATCCAGATAGTTGTCCTCACACCATTGGACAAACTGCCCCAGGGCAGGATTCACCTCAGATCCTGAAAGTAGTGACACCAGGACTGTGTCATCTGAAAATTTAATGAGGAATCTGTTTTCCTCTGAGGATCTACAGCTGTCCGTGTACAGAATAAAAAGGAGAGGTGACAACACACAACCCTGAGGAGATCCAATGAGATGGAGGGAGGAGACATTTGACCATTTACAAAAACACGCTGGACTCGGTTGGTGAGAAAGTTTAAAATCAATAAAAGAAGCTGGTCCGGGAGATTAAAATCTAAAGCCAGTCTTTGAATCAGGACATGGGGCTGCATTTTGTTGAAAGCAGAGGAAAAATCCGCAAATAAAAGTCTCACATGTGCCTTGGCATTTTCAAGGTGCTTATAGACAATGTTCAATAAAAAAAGTTTTGCATCCTCTACTCCCTTATTGGGCTGATACGCAAATTGCATTGGATCCAGTTTTCCTTCAGTTAAAAACAAGATGTGAGTCTTTAAAATCTGTTCAAAAGTCTTCATGACCAAAGATGTGAGTGCCACCGGCCTGAACTCACTCAACTCCTTTGATTTGTTTGATTTAGGGAGAGGTATTACTGTCGATGTCTTCCACAGAGAAGGAATTTGACAAAGATCCACACACATTTGAAACATTCTAGTAAAAACCACACTGAGCTGAGTGGCACAGTGGAGCAATGTGCGCCCACAGATGGCATCAGGACCCCTGGCCTTCCCTGTCTTTACTTTCTTAAGTAAAGCAGTGACCTGATCCTGTGAAATCTCAATTTCCTTTGCAGGTTTAAGAGAATTCCTGCAGTCAGACACAGTTTTCAAGACATCATCCCTTTCAAAACGAGAGAAAAAAGAATTAAAAGCACTTGGCAACTCTGCGTCCGACACACCCTTCACAGTTACAGGTTTCTTGTCCTCATTTTGGTGGCTACTGGAGGCCATGTTCTTAATACCTCGCCAAGCTGCTCTAAGGTCTCCACTGCTATACTGGGCTTCAACTTTATCTTTGTATTTAAGTTTGGCCTTTCTTATCTCTCCTTTTACTTCCCTAGAAATGGCCTTTTTCTCCAGTTGGTTTCCAGTGCAATAGATCACTTTCTTTTTATTTATGATTGATTTAAGATCTTTTGTTATCCACTGTTTATTATTTGGATAAATAACAACATTTTTAGTTGGAACTATGGAATCAACACAGAAAGTGATATATGCAGAGATGGATTCACATAAGTCATTTATGTCATCGCATCCTTCAAAGAAGCAGTCCCAATCAGTACATTCAAACGAGGCTTGAAGTGTGGAAATACTGTCCTCTGTCCAGCACTTCACAGTTTTTTCCTCATGCTGCAAACGTTTGAACACAGGGATGTACCGCGGCATCAGATAGACGCAGTTGTGGTAGGAGGATCCCAAAGGAGGAAGCGGCAGGGACTTGTACGCACCACTCACTGTACCGTAACACAAGTCTAGGGTCGTATTCCTCTGTGTTGTGGTACAAGTAACGTACTGCTCGTATGTCTTAAAAGTCTGATCAAGACGACAATGATTAAAGTCCCCTAGGATAAATTTTGGGGCGTCAGGACAGATTGTGTCGAGCCGGTGCGTGACGTCACCAATCAGCTGTGCGGCGGCTGCAGCGTCAGCCCGGGGGTGCACGTAAACAACGGTAAAAAACAGCTGTTGGAACTCACGCGGCAAGTAAAAAGGACGAAGGGAGATAGACAAAAGTTCAATGAAAGGAGTACAGATCCTCTCCCGAACAACAACAGTTTTACAGTACCTTTTGTTAATGTAGCAGCACACGCCGCCACCGCGCGTCTTGTTGGTTATTTCCCTGTTGCGATCCAGTCTGATTGGAGTCCCAAAGCCACTCAGCGACAGATCCTCATCCCGGTCCGCGTCATTGAGCCAGGATTCGGTGAAGATAAGTAAGCAGGCATTCTTGATCTCCTGCCTTACCGTGGCCCAAGCTTCCAGCTCATCGAGCTTGTTCCGGAGAGACTGCACGTTCCCGAGCAGGATGGAAGGGAGAGCAGGTAGCCTGCGGCGGTCCTGTAGGCTCAGGCGTTTAACTCTCCGGTGTATTCCACCTCGTTTCCCCCGTTTACGGCGCCCTTTTCTGCGAAGCTCCGGCGGGATGTCTGGAGGTGGCACGACACTCGTGGGGAACCGGAGTTGAAGAAGGGATTCCCGGCTAAAGGTAATCCGCGGGAGGGCTCCTCCCCAGAGCGCAGTCGGTTTGTTTGTCTCGTGGCTTGTTTAAGCCACGAGACAAACAAACCGCATAACACACACAAGTAGTCCAGTTTGAGTAACCACATTGCCGATAAACTGAGGAGATGACACACCAATCACTCCGACAACTTCGTCAAAAACCACACAACTGCTCGAGCTAGCTACCCGGGTCGCACGCTGTGGAGCGCCCCCGGAAGTCTGAGGCAGAGACTGAGGCAGAGACTGACTTGTTATTAAGTTCAGACAATGGACTGGTCTCAGTCCTGGTTCTGTTAGATCTCAGTGCAGCCTTTGACACCATTGACCACAGCATCTTACTCCAGAGATTAGACTGTGACATAGGGGTCAGAGGAGCGCACCCTGCTGGTTTAAATCCTACTTATCTGATAGGTACCAGTTTGTCAGTGTAAATGAACATTCCTCACAGTGCAGTAAAGTTAGCTATGGAGTGCCACAAGGCTCAGTACTTGGACCCATTCTGTTCATGCTTTACATGCTGCCTTTAGGAAACAGAATCAGAAAACATGGCATTAATTTTCACTGTTACGCAGACGATACACAGTTGTATTTATCAATTAAACCTGATCAGAATGACCGCGTAGAGAAACGTAGCGCCTGTGTGAGAGACATAAAGACCTGGATGACAATTAATTATCTCCTCCTAAACCCAGAAAAAACAGAGGTCATTATACTAGGCCCCAAAAAGCTGAGAGATGCTCTGTCTGACCAGAGTCTCCCTGGGCGGTGTCAGTGTAGCCTCAAGTTCTACTGTGACAAACTTAGGAGTTTTATTTGACCAAGATTTATCATTTAAGGCTCATATAAACCAAGCCTGTAAACAGCATTCTTTCACTTACGTAACATCGCCAAAATCAGAAACATTTTATCTAAAAGTGACACTGAAAAACTTCTCCATGCGTTTGTTACATCTAGGTTGGATTACTGTAACTCTCTGCTGACAGCGTGCCCTAAAAACTCATTAAAATGTTTTCAGCTTGTTCAAAACGCAGCAGCAAGATTTTTAACAGGAACTAACAGGAGAGAACATATTACTCCTGTGCTGGCTTCACTTCACTGGCTTCCTGTTGGATTCAGAATTAGGTTTAAAATCCTTCTCCTGACTTACAAGGCTCCATCCTACATTAATGATGTTACAGAGCCATACCAACCAAGCAGAGTACTGCAGAGTACTGCAGAGTACTACAGAGTACTGCAGAGTACTACAGAACACTGCGCTCACAAGATGCAGGGCTATTAGTGGTTCCCAGGGTTACTAAAAGTACAGTTGGAGGTAGAGCCTTTAGTTACCAAGCTCCTGTTTTATGGAATCAGCTTCCAGCTCATGTTAGAGGCAGACACAGTCTCTACATTTAAGGTTAGGTTAAAACGTTCCTCTGTGAGAAAGCTTATGGTCAGGCCAGGAACAGGGTTAACTCCACAGCTGAAGCTAAGCTGCTCTAGGAGCTAGAAGCTGGGGGAAGTATGGTGCACTGACCTCTGACCTCTGGTTTCATCTGCTGCTCCTCTTCTATCACTGTCATTAATATTATGAAATATTCTATATCTCCAATCAGTTCATTGCTGTTCACAAGTTGCTTTAAATCAGTACAAAATCATTCTTGAATCACATCAAAACAATGCCAAATGATACATTTTGTATAGTCGCAAAAATGTATCATTGCACCCCTACTGTGTACCAAATCTTTATAATATTTTAGCTCAGTTGGTATAGACGTTCACCCACTAACCCAAAAGTTGGTGGTTCAATCCCACACGCACACACACACAGACACACACACACGCACACACACACACACACACACAGACACACACACATGCACACACAGACAAGGCACACACGCGCGCACACACACACACACACATACTTGTAAATCCGGATTTATGAGGACCTCAACCAAACAGGTCACAAATGAGGACCTCACTTTTTTGAAAGGAAAAAAGCCACGAAATCCAGTCTCAAAATTTTTTTAGGGGCCTAGGACCCCAGAAATTATGTTTGGGACCAAAACCATGCAAGTTTCCTTTCTGACCTCGTGTCCGGTAATTGCAGACTTGTGGGAACCTCGCTATTATGTAGTACCAGAAACGACCACCAGATGGCAATAGTGAAAATCTTGTAATTTATATGGGAGACGCATGACTGGCTATTTATGTTATTAAGACATTATAACAAGTTAAATAAAAAGGGAAAATGGCTCACAAAATTAATTTCTTTAACATGTTTAATTGAACATAATTTTAATATGACAATCACAGGATGCCACAGTTTGAATGGATATGGAATACATGGTTCACAATATCAATAATATCAGGGCTTGACATTCACTTCATGAGCTTTTAAAATTAATTATTCATTTTAATGATGGGGATTTCTCAAATATTTAGAAATAAAGAATATAAATGTATTTTTTATTCTATCTTTCACACTTAGTTTAAAGATTTGTTAAATGAGTTCCAAAAATTTACTTAAAGTGGGTTAAGTAAAATTAATGCATAAAAATCCAACTGCACAAAGAGGCTTGTGAGTCAAAACTAAAATTTACCAGCATTTGACCGGTGGCTCATGTAAATGTCAATCCGTGGTAATACCGCAATATGCCAGTAATCAATATACTGAACATAACCTACGGTCTAGAACTGTTTTTAAGGTAACAAATATAGCTTTTAACTGTTTTCCAATGAGTGGATCTTTTTTTATATCTGAACTGTTAAACTATAGCGATTGCTATATATAAAAACGTGTCAACAAAAAACTAAATAAAATGGATCATTTTCTTGAGGCCTCTCGTTTTAATGCATCAATTCGGTTTTTGACATAGAACTTTATACCTTGCCATGTGCGCTCTTTAAGAGCTTCAGGAGAAGCCTCTATGCATCTGGTACATTGCAGCTTACCCGGGACCCGCCCACTTTCAATACAGTCCATTAAAGTTTTCTCTACAGCCTCTACTTCAGATGCCCTGCAGCTCCTCCTCTGTCCTTTTGACCCTGAAAAAACAGCAGAGTCATCACTGACCTCTGAACAAAAGTCCCTCTCTGGAATCCATGGTCTCCAGGCTCTGAGTCTGAGGCCACACAGGCTCCTGCTGCTCTGTGCTTCAACCAAGCCACTGTGGAGGCTGTCCTCCTCCTCCTCCTGTCTGTCTCTCCTCCTCCTCCTTCTCCTCCTCCTGTATGTCTCTCCTCCTCCTCCTTCTCCTCCTCCTGTCTGTCTCTCTCCTCCTCCTCCTCCTCCTCCTGTCTGTCTCTCTCCTCCTCCTCCTCCTCCTCCTCCTGTCTGTCTCTCTCCTCCTCCTCCTGTCTGTCTCTCTCCTCCTCCTCCTCCTCCTCCTCCTCCTCCTCCTCCTCCTGTCTGTCTCTCTCCTCCTCCTTCTCCTCCTCCTGTATGTCTCTCCTCCTCCTCCTTCTCCTCCTCCTGTATGTCTCTCCTCCTCCTCCTTCTCCTCCTCCTGTCTGTCTCTCTCCTCCTCCTCCTCCTGTCTGTCTCTCTCCTCCTCCTCCTCCTCCTGTCTGTCTCTCTCCTCCTCCTCCTCCTGTCTGTCTCTCTCCTCCTCCTCCTGTCTGTCTCTCTCTCCTCCTCCTCCTCTTCCTGTCTCTCTCTCCTCCTCCTGTCTCTGCATGATGACATACTTTATCAATGTATTAAAAAATAAAAATAATCAGAACTCACCGGATTCAGGTCTGGGCCTCTCTTGTGATGATTCTATGGACACAAATGACAAGGGTTTAATTCCAATCAAAAAGAAAACTGTATTCTATCTCTCCTCCTCCTGCCTAGCCCTCTCCTCCTCCTGCCTAGCCCTCTCCTCCCGTCTCTGTATGATGACATACTTTATCAATGTATTAAAAAATAAAAATAATCAATCAGAACTCACCGGATTCAGGTCTGGGCCTCTTTTGTGATGATTCTATGGACACAAATGACAAGGGAAAAAGAAAAAAGAAAACTGTCCCAATTAGTTTATTCTGTGTATACACCTCTCCTGTCTCCTCTTTGTCTGCGTCTCCTCTCTCCCTCTCCTCTCTCCCTCTCCTGTCTCCTCTCTCCCTCCTCTCTCCCTCTCCTGTCTCCTCTCTCCCTCTCCTGTCTCCTCTCTCCCTCCTCTCTCCCTCTCCTGTCTCCTCTCTCCCCTCTCCTGTCTCCTCTCTCCCCTCTCCTGTCTCCTCTCTCCCCTCTCCTGTCTCCTCTCTCCCCTCTCCTGTCTCCTCTCTCCCTCTCCTGTCTCCTCTCTCCCTCTCCTGTCTCCTCTCTCCCTCTCCTGTCTCCTCTCTCCCTCCTCTCTCCCTCTCCTGTCTCCTCTCTCCCTCCTCTCTCCCTCTCCTGTCTCCTCTCTCCCCTCTCCTGTCTCCTCTCTCCCTCTCCTGTCTCCTCTCTCCCCTCTCCTGTCTCCTCTCTCCCCTCTCCTGTCTCCTCTCTCCCTCTCCTGTCTCCTCTCTCCCTCTCCTGTCTCCTCTCTCCCTCTCCTGTCTCCCATCTGTTCTGTCTCCACTCTCTCTGTCCTGTCTCCTCTCTAACTTCCCTCTGCCCTCCCTCTCCCCTCTGTTGTCTCTTCTCTCTCTGTCCTATGTCTCCTCCGCTCTCCTGTGTAATGTAATGGCTGGACAACATCATCTTGTATCAGAACTCACCAGAGTGTGTGTCAGTGTCTGGTGTAGGACTGAAGGCCTCGTCCTTTTCTTCCCCGCTCTCAGATGCGCTGTCTTCCAGCATTTTTTCTAAAACAAACAAAAAAAAAACAACAAAAAGAACAAGATAAAGCCATATTGACAAAAAAAAAATAAAATAATAATAATACATGTACATGAGACTACTGATAATTTACCTTGTGGATCAATGTCAATTTCGTCAAGGCTCTTTCCTTTGAATTTAGAGAGCTGTCCTCGCTCCAGTGCCATTAAAACTTTACTTATTTTTGCCAACTGCAGTGTTCCTTCAGGAAGCCTGTAATACTCTCTGTGCACTCTTATGTCATGGCCAAGAAAGTTGGCCAGATCATCCATCTCATTGTCTTTTAGGTTCAGGACCTTTGACATTGTTGCCACGTGTTTTCGCAGTTTAGTTGAGGATAAGGCTACAGGGTTGCTTGCCCCACAACTCTGAGCAATGTGTCTAATAACATCAGAGCCTCTGAAGTTGCTCAGTGCTTGGGGTCTGGAAAACATGTAGGGATTTTCATCCAGCACATCACAGTTTTGCCGAGTCTTGACAAGTAGTTCCATGGACTTGAGCATATCAGGAGTGAGAAGTATTGGGACCTTTCTTCCACGTTTTCCTCTAATCTCTATACGTTCAAAGTGCTTACATAGCTTCTTCTCCAGCTCAGATAAAGCGAGCTCCACATCTGGATTAGAGGAAGCCCTATCTCGGAGTGTGAAGGCATTCAGAGACATTTTAGACACTTCACCTTCCCTTCTACGGTTAAACAGGATGACTTCACAAAGAGTTGTTTTTGCTAGCTCACTCCAGTTTTTTTTGCTCGGCTGTTCTTCAAGTTTTTTCTGCAGTTCCGTTCTTTGAGAGTCAAGATGATCATGCATTTTTCTAATGTCATCTGCAACAGGAAGCAATTGTGGAACATTCCATTTTGCTTCATGTAAATTTCGGAGGGCCTGGGATGAGACACATTCACTCCATTTGGTCTCAGCTTGTTGTTTAAAGACACGTGCGTTATTTGCAAGATTTTCATTTCCAGTCATCATTCCTTCACATTCTACAATATTTGCCATTTTTTTGAGATTATGGCCTGATTTAAGAGCTAAAGACGGTACTTTGAAAGTGCTCGTTTCCTCATCTATGCCAGCCACATGTCTAACCGCTGTGATTACATGTGGAAAATTGGTTGGTATAAAAAAATCTATAACGGTTTTCAAGTTCCCATCTTTTTGTCCTTGAAGAACCAGCCTCCCCATCTCACGCATTTTTTGTCTTATGTACTCGTGTTTTGTTTTATCATGGCCATGTTTATTGAATAGATGCTCTCCAAACTTCATTATGTATTTTTCTTTTCGAATCATGTGTGTGACCTCATCATCACGCAAGTCCTGTACCATGTTCCAGAAATTTGCACTCACGCTGTCCGGTACAGGCTTTGCATATTTACATATAGCCTGGACCCGTGAAGTTCCTTTTTTTAAACCTTTCACTTTCTGGCTTAAGTAGCACCTCTTCATGTGTCTCCATAAAGTCTTTCTCTTAAAGTACCCTTCACAGTTAACACAGTGAGCAAATTCCCCTGCTTTGGCTGGTTGACATGGCTGTCTTCGTGGCACAACAGTTCCTTGTCCTGCCTTCACAACCTTATTATTATGGGCCCGGTTCCCTCTATTTAATAGAATGGCAAGCTGCATTTTACGTTCCTTGGAACCTTTTGGACAGGAGAAAGCCTGATCTACCTCTTTGATGTCTTTATGCATGGATTTCAAGTGACGAGACATTTTGCTCACAGTTTTAGAGCAGTACAGGCAATGGAACTTTTTACTGTAGATTCTTCTCCCATCTTTATTTTTCTTCGATGTCATGACGCTTATTTCTGACTGGCTATCTATATCTGGACATTGTGCAGTGTCTGCAATCTCATGTTGCATGTGCTGGGATGTACTGTGCTTTTTCTTTTGTGGCTTTGTCCTTTTCTCCTTCTTCTTCCTTTTCCTTTTCTGTTGGCCATCCAGTTTGTGTGCTTCACTGCCTGTGGTGTCTAACTCACTGTCCGTGGTGTCTGATGTGGGTGTGGATTCGGGAATGTAGTCATCATGGCTGTAGTCTGTACTGGTCAGGTCTTCAATTAGGCGCGTCTTCTAAAAGAAAGAATAACCAATAAGTGAGGCATGAAATCTGCTTTATTTAAAACATTGTTTGTACATTAAGACAAGAACAGACAGAAACTAGTATACTACTAAACATTTTAGGGCTGCAACAACTGATAAAATGAACTATATCAGCGAAATGCCCCATGCGTCATTGTCCAATGCTATGATGTCAACGGTCTTCTTGTCTGGAGATTGTGTGATTTGCACATTTCCATTAAATAGACACTAGCCCAGATCACTGTGCCAAAATTCATGAGATTTGGTTAATGTTCACTAGGATTAATGGCTCCAATAAAATGCACAAAATCATTCATTTGTTAATTAATCAATTATTATTCATCGAAGAAGTACCAAAGTCTTTCTAGTTCAGCATCATAATATGTAACTGTTCAGAAAGTTTGAAGATGGGGCAAAAACTTGAGTTATTGCATTCACAAATTTAATCCTTGATTAATTAATTAATATTTATCGCAGATGTCCCAAAATCAATCCAGTTCGATGTCTTTACTATATCTAAGTATCGGCAAAGTTTGAAAGTGATCCGGGAATTCGTTTTTGAGTTATCGCGTTCACACGACCAATCTGTGGATGAACGAGATTCCATAATATCACCGAATGCAATTCTCGCGTTTCGCCACTATAATTCTTGAAATAAACATGATTATCAATAATATATAGGAATTTTAAAATACGAGTGGGTAATATGGTAAAAATGTATATGATTTTTTTTAAAATCACAAATTGATTTTGTCATAATTATATTTAACTTAGTATTTTTTGTCTTACACCAAAGACTACTGCTTAAAAAAAATGCAACCACAAATTCAAAGTACACGCAATCCAATACTTAATTCATTTTTATACTTGATGATGAAGAGTACAGCATAAATGAATGCACTGTATCACAATTCAATGTTCTGCCAGGGTGAGCAGATCATAACCACTGCCTTATTCCCACCTCTACCTCAAAACATATTTTGTACTGAAAAAGGTTCTGTTACCTTGATAAGGGGTGCCCAGACTTTCACCTTAAAAGCTACCTTTTAGAATGAGCAAGGTCTTGGAAACTTGACCCTAAACTTAATTATCAGTGCAAGGCTTTTTAATACTGATCAATAATTATAGAAAAACTAAATTGATAAACTAGAATGTTTGAACCAAGATTATATATTAAAACACATTGTTCTTTTATAACCGAGGAAGTCTAAATAATGGCCAAAACTAAATACAAATTAATGCTTATCAACAGATCACTTCTACTTCATCTAAGATAATAATAGTATAGTCATATACTATTCATACTATACTAGTCATAGTACATGTCATTGGTGTGAGGGACTGGAGAAAGTGTCCTTTACTCTAACAACTGTTCTGTAGAGGACCAGAGCTGAGCGCAGGTAGGAGGACTTCTGTGATAAACTGGTTGCTGCTTAGCGCCAATCAAAGTATAGCAATAATATTTATTAATTTTACCTAAAACTTTTAAACCTTTGAGGAGAAATAGGCAATCCACCCCCACTGATCAGCGTATTGAGCACCCCTGACTTAGACAGATTGTAATTTGCAGCAGCTGCAGCACTAAATCATTTGAATAAGATAACTTTTGTACAACATTCATAACACTTACTTGTGGTTTGTCTGTATGTTGTGGATTGTCTGCTGTCTGTTGTGTTGGGTTGAGTTCATATTCCCTTTTCCCTTCCCTCCTTTTTTTCAGTGTTCGTTCTTTACTGTTCCCTTTCTCTGTAGAGTCTGCAGATGGAGGTTCATCCTCGCTAAGCTGAAAGAAGACAGAGAGCTGTTAGAGCAGAGCATCTCAAATTAGACAAAGAAAAACAATGTTAATAAAAAAAATAAATAAAAAAAAAAGTTTCATAAATTAGGGTAAGAAATGTATGCATTGTTTAGTAAGGTATTCCATATGAAGTGTTTATTTGTAACTGATGAAAAAAACTGACTGGAGATAACTTCAGTTAGGTTCTGCGAGGACCTCATATTTCAGGAGCTGAGTATCACGATACAGTCAGGCAGCCATTTTGTATTCTCTAAGTGTTGTCAGGTTGGGTTCTGCGAGGACCTCACATTTCAGGAGCTGTGTATCACGATACAGTCAGGCAGCCATTTTGTATTCTCTAAGTGTTGTCAGGTTGGGTTCTGCGAGGACCTCATATTTCAGGAGCTGTGTATCACGATACAGTCAGGCAGCCATTTTGTATTCTCTAAGTGTTGTCAGGTTGGGTTCTGCGAGGACCTCATATTTCAGGAGCTGTGTATCACGATACAGTCAGGCAGCCATTTTGTATTCTCTAAGTGTTGTCAGGTTGGGTTTTGCAAAGACCTCATATTTCAGGAGCTGTGTATCATGATACGAGCCTGGCCAGACTTGAGTTCTCTCTATTTTCTATACAGAGCTCACCTATCGGTACAATTATTTGTTTTCTTCCACACAATGTAGGCCGTCTTGCCGCTTTACTGGCACTGTTTGTACCAAGAACTCAGTTGATGCAAGTGAGTCACCAGACTCAAAGCTGGTACAGTGGAGAGTCGGGCTTTCCAAGCCATCACAGCCATTTTATATTCTGCTGAGATGCTGTTTTGTTTATTTAAATGGATTTGCCACTGTGCGTTTTTCTGTCAATAGCCAATCAGTCACTGCAATGCCCTGGAAGGCTGACAGTCTAATAACTATTGTGTGTGTCAGTATTAGCAGATGCAGTAATAATGTAGGTATTTAGCTGCATATTAAGAAAAAGTAATGAGAACGAGATGGGCTATATACTATAGTTCTGAAAAACCAGGACGAAACCAGGTCTAAACCACTGCACTAAACCAGAACTAAGCAGGTCCAGATACCACCACAGAGCCCATGGACCACAGTTTGAGAACCAATACTACAGAAACATTTGAATAAAACAATAATAACTCTTACTTGTGATAGATGTGGTGATGTGCCCATCTTGAGTTGGGTGAGCCTTTTCCTTTGAGGGTCAGTTCTCTTCTTCTTACATTTCTTTTTTTTCTTTGGTTCTGCCTGTTTTTCATCATCTGTTGAGTCCGGGATTTTTTCAGACCCAGAGTCAATCCCAAGGATTCTTTTGTTAACCTTAAGATGAAATATAGGCATCAAAGTAAAGTAGGAATATAATATCAATCTATTTGCCTAAGGCCCAGCACTACTTGGATGGTTAACACAACTTAGAGTGAAGTAGAAAGTGAATGAATAGATTATTAGCACATTAACAAACACTAACAAACCACGTACAATGATGCTGTCTGTGCGTGTGAGCTCCGGGACATCAATGTGCTCTTCTTTCTGGAGAAAGAGTGAAAACAGTACCGTAACCAGTCAGTAACTGAGTGTAGATCAACACAGTAGTGTTGATTTACATGTAAACAAGAACAAGGATACTTTAGTAACGATACTGTAGATCTCACGTCACACATGTGTCACAAAGAACTGTTACAGTCTAGAGACAATACTGTACAAGTTACTGCACTTTATGCACTACCTTGGTTTGATAGAGCGCATATCTGCTCTCACACTCCTGATGATGCCTTCTTAATTTTTCAAGGCGCCGCAAATGTCTACTCTGTGTTTACAAGAAATACATTGTTTTGCGACTTGAAACATGAACCTATACTGACTACACTGTTTTTACTAGGGATGCACCGATACCAATATTAGATCGAATATCGGTGCCAATCCAGGCCCTGCAGCTGGATCCAAGATCATTTATTATACTTTCACCTAATTATGAGCAGCTAAATAATGTGTTACCTGAAATTACAAATCACAAGAGTTCAACATTTTGAGGGTCTTAGTTTTATTATATTTTAGGTTTATTATTTCTGATGATACAAAGTTAGGAAAGAAATGTCTCTGTCTTTAGTTTTTGCATTATTATCTGTGAATATCATGTATCAGCCAATCCACAAAACCCAAATATCGGTATCGGGGGAAAAAAAGCTGGATTGGTGCATCTCTAGTTTTAAAATTATTTAATTTTATACTTTAAAGATTTTAAACATATCTTACCCCAGGCTCTCCACACTCTTCTCCTCCCTCAGCCATTTACACTGAAGAAAAAAATAAAAATAAAACAAATAAATTATATATAGGTATACAACACAGTGCAGGGACATCACTACAATAACAATAATGTTCCATGTGCATTATTTGTTTGTCAAATTGATCAAATATATATAAAATCACTTTCTCCATTCAGCAGCACGATGTAGCTTTTATAAATGCTATTCTGCTTTAGTGCAATTGCAGGTTTACGCAATATGAAAGACACGTTTTCTTGTGCGGCCTGCATGCGGGTTATGCTAACTAGCTTAGCTTATCTGTACATGCTAAACGCGACCCAGACTATGTACTTCGACATTTTTCTTTCTGTTACAGCATGCAGATGTAAATTCCACCAACATCTTTGTGCTTAAATATGAGTAGATAAGATACAGTTGTTTTTGAACAGTAGCTCATGTTTCAAACAGCAAAAAAATGACGTTGCAAATATAAGTTATATTTACCTAGCGAAGGGCTCCAGCAATGCTACGTTATTACAGTAAATGTTTCCGGGAGGAAATGATTCAGACTGAAATATATAAAACTATATTTATTTCCTTATGAGCTCAAGGCTTACCTGTTCGTCTGTGATCCACGTGTGACAGCGACAGAGCGCACGCATTTGCCGTGACCTACACCTGCGGAGGGAGGGGCTAATTCTCAACTGCGCATGTGCGGCACCCTTCTAAATGTATTGTTTCTAGTTAATAATAATTGATTGGGATAGTGTGGATTATCATTATTTTATTTGAGCAGAATTATAAAAAGTGAAAGTAAAGTCCTACCTGTCTCTCTCACTTTGATCCTGACTGACCTCCGCCTCACACTCAGGCCACACTGCTTTTATCTGTTCTTACAGTGAAGACTGAGGGGTTCTGGTTCACATGAGTTTCTTTAGGCTGTGGGATGTTATCAACACAGACACGTGACATGAGATCTAGAGGATGTTTGAGGTTCATGTCGGGTGACTTATATCACGTCTTTGCGCAGCGTGCAGCACAAAAACGGCTTTACTGAGAGAGGCACTGATGAGTGCTGCAGACAGAGGAGAATTTAAGCTTTCTGTCAGTTTTTGTTGGGTGTATTTACGTTAAGTAATTACGAAAATATAATTTGTTAAAGGTTATTGAAGCATAAATAGGCGAAATATAAGTGCGCATATAATTAACGCAAATCATGGAAAATCTGCGCTCATTCTTGATAGACTTTGACTTTGACTTTAGACGTTTGGCTAAAAACGATCAACACAGATACAAACAGGCTGCTATGAGGAGAGAGAAGAAAGAAGAGGCTCTCCCAGCAGCAGAGCAACCCAGATGCACATGTTCAGCTTTCAGGGGATATTATGCTGAATAAACTCTATATTAAATAAAGAAAACATGTTGCACCTAATGATGCCATAATAAATATAATATGGTAAATTAAAGAATACGCTAACAATAACTGTACAACTATTAACTAAAATGTTAGCATTAGTAAAATAACACACAACCAAATACATTTCTAATGAGAGCATTTAGTGTTTAAGTGAGATTGTGATGCAACAACCTTTCTGAATGTGTTCATTTCATAACACTAAATAAGAAAGAAATGACAAGATAACAAGTATTTATTTATACTGTTTGAACAAATACAGTGACTGGAGATAACATCATTAAATGCTGCAGTTGAGTTTTGTGAGGACCTCAAAATTCAGGAGCTGTGCATTATGATACAGTCAGGCAGCCATTTTGTATTCTCTGTTTAGATGTGCTGGTAAATATAGTTATAATGTAGCTTATTTAGTCTCAAACTAAAATGCATACAAATTGTATAAAGGTCTTTTTTTTTATTGACCTGATGTAAAACAAAACAAATTGCATACCCCTTGTGTCCAGGCAGCCTAACCCTGGTTGGGGATCGTTGACTTATATATCATCATCATCAAACTTTATTACCAGACTCAAGGTCCAGAGTAAAAAAGAAACATACCACAAACTACAGCAAGCAACTGTACCAGAGCCTCCACAGCT
>CM036240.1:41862509-41935009 GCA_020698575.1 Bostrychus sinensis
AGTACGGGGGACCATGTGTTTTCAGCCACCGCTGTGCGCCTCATAGAAAACAATAGGGGCATATTTTTTGACCTGCGTCCCGGTGTGTGTTGGCCTTTATACGGTGCGTTTGATTTGTTTTCAAACCCTGTTAAACCCCATATAAACCTGTCTATATTTTTCATTTATAGTCAAGATTCATTCTTAACCTCGTATATCTGCTTTTTCTGCTATTAAAAATATATATGTAGGCATAATTTGTTATAGTACCGGCATAAGCAAAAATCTACTTTCACCCCTGCCTTAAACTTTTTGTGTCATGACATTTTGCTACAAAATGAAAAATGTCTGTGAGGAATCAATGGAAACAAAGCTGTACACCGTTTTTTTTAGATAAATGAATGAGAGCAGAAAAAAGTCAATTTTGCATAATCTTTAAATGTGCTGTTCATGAACTCATCAACACAACCATGATCCTGGCAGTGATATGAAGCTCTGCAGGTTTAACCTCTGGGAGACGAATGGTGAAGGCATGTGCTTGGGCCAAGGATACTATATGCAGAATAAAATAGCAAAAGAGATTTCAAAATATCACAACATTACATACACAGCTCTTATTGCAACAAGGCCTATCTGAGACTTTGTAAACAAAATACATCAGTTGTATATAATTCCAGTCTTTGTTGTGGTTCACTCAGTGCTCAGGCTTTAATGTAAAACAAGATAGAATTTCAGAAACTAACAAACACATTCAAGTTTTGTAATTGTATTTGGATAAGTAATGTTTTGCATGAGAGCTGGAGTAAACTCTGACCACACAAAATGCAGAGTACTACAGATATTCAGCAGCAGGTGCTTTCTGAGGCCTTCAAAGAATCAGGCATGGATTTGTTTTTAAAATGGGTGCACTCTTTTTGGTTTAGGAACACAAAATAGAAAAAGCAAGATTTATTACTTGGTAAACTTTACCAAAGTTAGTCAAGTGTGCTGAGTCATTGATTTGATCACTGATATCCAAAGTTAAGTTGTGGAGTTGTTTTGGCTCATGATGCAAGTGGCTTGGGAGGTCCAGTGTCCATCTGGGAGCAGGCGGAGGTGGAGGGAGACGAGAGAAAAAGCGTCTGGATGAAGTCATTTCTTCCCCCACCCATCTCCATCCTCCAACATGAGCAGTGAGCAGCTGTGCTACCCAGAACTGGGCAATCGGTCCTGCACCAGGCAGAGCCCAGATCAGAACTTCTACATCTATCTGATCGTGCTTTACATCTTCACCATCAGCACCGGCATCCTCAACCTTATGGTCATCATCGCTATCTCGCATTTCACGCAAGTCACAAGCTCTGATATCAGGTTTATTGTAATGCATAAACTCATTTTGTTTCTTTTTCTCAGGCAGCTGCACTCCTCTCCTAACTTCATCCTCCTCAACCTGGCTGTCTCAGACTTCCTGATGTGCTGCGTGGGGATCCCAGTCCAAGGTCCCGCCGAATTCACTTGCTGGCGAGTTGGTGACATCCTGTGTCTCTTTTACACTTTCTTTATCTCCGTGCTGTTTTCTGTATCGGCTGGAGGCATGATCCTTATCTCAATAGACCGCTACGTAGCCATTTGCAACCCCATGCACTACTCCACTGTGATGTGCAGGAGATCCATTAGCATCGCCCTGATCGCCTGCTGGATCGGCTCTCTCCTGTACTGTTTAGGGTTTTACCATCTCAATTTCATTAAGCCAGGGCAGTATAAGAGTTGTGAAGGGGAATGCTTAACCGTGATGACCTTTGTTGGATTTTGGTTTGATGTGGCATTGAACTTCTGTGGGCCCTTTCTGATCATAATTATACTGTACTTGCGAGTTTTCTTTGTGGCAGTGTCACAGGTCCGTGCCATGCGTTCTCAGGTTGCAGCCACTGCACAGCAGCCGGCGGTGAACTCCAGGAAATCAGAGCTGAAAGCGGCGCGGAATCTGGGCTTTGTTGTGCTTCTCTTTCTCCTCTGCAACATGCCGGGCTACGTGCTGATCTATCTGGAGGTGAATATAAACATATATTTCTTGTCCTTCCTGGATAACTTGACCAATCTGAACTCATGTTTTAACTTTAGAACAGACAAAACCAAGTTGCAGAAGTACCAAAAAAGGCAAGATGGGAGCAGAGCCAGGTGCCCATCATAAATAACTGTTAACTTTAGCTCAAAATGGGACCACCAAGGTAAACAGCTGCGTAGTTCAAATTTAGCTTAACAAAAAGGGCTCCTAGAGGCTCCGTCTTCACGTTTCAACTCACTATGTAAGGACATAGTTCAAATAACATGGAGTAAGTATGAGCCTCACAAACATTTCATGATATCAAAACTAATATTTGATTTATTTATTATATGATTTATTTATTTTTGGTCTGGTGCTCAGAAAAGCATTCAGGGCTGAAAGTCTCCCCAGCAGAGGAGACCTCATTCCAGGACCAGGCCAAAACCAGGACTAGACCAGGACTAGGCCAGAACCAGACCAGACCAGATCCAAATCAGGACCCAATCAGTACCATGCCAGGACCAAGACCAGCTCAGACCAGATCCGACCAGGCCAAGTCCAGGACCAGGCCAGGTCTAGGACCACAGCAGGACAAAACCAGGACCAAGACCAGACCAGAACCAGAGCATGACCTAACCAAGACCAAAACCAAACCAGAACTATACCAAGGCCAAGGCCGGGACCAAACCGGGACCACGCCAGGACCAGACTAGGACCAGAACCAGAAACAGAACCAGAACCAGGACCAGAACAAGAACCAAAGCCAGACCAAGACCTGGACCAGACCAGGGCCAGACCAGGACCAGAACCAGAAACAGAACCAGAACAGACCAGGATCAGAAACAGAAACAGAAACAGGAACAGAACCAGAACCAGGACCAGGACCAGGACCAGACAAAGACTAGGAACAGACCAGAACCAGAAACAGGACCAGACCTGGACCAGATTGGTACCAGACCAGGAACATAGCTAGACCAGGCACAGACCAGGACCAAAACCAGGCCAGGACCAGACTGGGACCAGACCACGACCAGGCCATGACCAGGACTAGACCAGGACCAGACCAGGACCAGACCAGGACCTGAACCTGAACCAGAACCAGAACCAGAACCAAAACCAAAACCAAAACCAACACATGCGTTACCTCACTGCCCCGTATTAATGGGAATGGTTAGGGTATGTTGCCCTGGCTGCCATTTGCAGAAAGTAGACCAATGGTGACCCTTTTGTCATGAAGATTCCCATACCTCTCATTATACTGAGAAGGTCACTTTGTGACAATCGAGTCGGGCGGTAATTCCCTAACCCGCCATCGCGGGGCAAGGTGTACTTCTGTTACTATTGGGAAACAATTTGACAAATGAGCTCCGAGGTGGCCCAACGGATGTGACAGAAATGTGAGGCCTCTAGATCAAACCGCTGTCAAAATAGCTAACCCTTATAGCCACAGCCCCGGCTCTGAAATATGTCGTTTGGGGGCATCAAGTGACCCAAATTTGGTGTTTCTAGGTAATTTCTGTGACCCAGGATGACTGCTTGACCTTCACCCTGACCTTTGTCCCTATTGTCAGAAAGTTTCCCAAGCACCACACAGGTCTCTTTTTTGATGTCAAATTTTTTCTGCAAGTAATTAAGCCTCGTGAAAATTACCCGTGGTTCAGGGCTATGTGTACATTCTGTGGTATTATTTTCATAGCTCCCGGGCACTCTTTTAACCCAAAAAGGGGGGGAAAGTTTTCAGAATTTAGGTTAGGCTGAAAAGGCCTTTACTAATGGGAAACTTTTTGACAATAGGGGTATTTTTTAAGGCCCTTCATGGGGCCCAGAAAGGGGCCAGGGGTACCAAAGTCGGGGTACCAGTTTCGAGCACACACAAAAAAGTTGGCTTGTTTGGTCTCAGGGTCTATGGGTCTGACACCCTCCTGACAGAGTTGGTCTTCAGGCTCAATTTTTTTTCTAAAGCGGATAGAGCCGCGATTTTGAAACAAGTCATAGGCAGGGCTGCGCAGAGTCTGCCTGAGGTGGTCCGGGGCCCCTGGGACTTACTGGGGCCCCGCGCATGCCCTGACATTTGGCATACTTTTGAATGGCAAAATTTGACAGGGAAAATGAATGGGAATTGATACCCAATTGTCATGATTAAAGGGTCATATCTCTGCCAATATGTCTCCTTTTGGCACCAAATTTTCACCATACACCCTTCTCTAGAGTTCCAGCGTGGGTTCCCATTTGTCACACGGTATCCCACAAAATGACACTCTGGCTCCGTGACAAATGGGAACCCTGACTGCTTCCTATCCTGGAACCCAACTGTCAGTTCCCTATTTCCAAAAATTTGGCAATTGGCATTCCATAACATTGGGGTCCAGGGTTCCCATTTGTCAGTGTAGATTTAAACAGTTCCCAAGAGCCTCCGCCACCCTGGTACACCCTTCCAGGAGGCTCCTCCGCCCTCCTCAGCACTCCTCAGCACTCCTCTACCATCAACAGTACTCGCAAATACTTTTGTTCCAAGCCCTCGCCTCAAGGTCCCATTTATCAAAAAGTGACCTTTTTGTCACGTTCCCTTGGCCTAGTAACAAAGGGGAACATTATTGAAACTTGCAATATTTTGTGACACAATTGTCAGGGCGTATGGTACTCCACATTGAAAATTGACAGGGCATATGGTACTCCGCACTGAAAATATACAGTGCCCCTGGTACTCCAGACTGAAATTTTTATAAGTCCACACGGCGTATGGTACTCCAGCAGAGACCGCCCCCGCCCTCCATGCACCTTTTTGGGGATAGCCTCTGCACTGTACTGGCCCCTCCTGGAGCCCTGCCTGCCCAGTTTTTGCACCTCCAGGGGACCCCCTCTGGTCACCCCAGTTTACCCAGAAAACATGCACTGACACTGGGGTAGTGGCCGGGACCTTGCTGCAAAAAGTGACAATTGGGATTCAGGGTTGGGTTCCCATTTGTCACAAGTTCACACATTTGTGAAAAAGTGACCTCTTTGTCACTATGCCAAGGGAAAATGACAAAAAGGTCACTTTTTGACAAATGGGACCTTAAGGCGCGGGCTAAAGACTAAAGTATTGCAAGTGGCAAAAATGTTCCCTTTTGTCAGAAAGACCAAAGGGAAATGACAAAAAGGTCATTTATGACAATTAGGAGGGCAAGGAGTGAACATTTCAAGTTGGCTCTCCTAAGCCACCAGAGATAAAAGGATGAGGTTTTTTTTTTTTTTTTTTTTTTTTTGACAGAAATGGCACTCATGTAGTGGGTTAGAACACACTGGCACATCCTCAGAGCTATTGAAACATGTTTGTCCCAAAAGTGGTTTTTGAACAAATCTTCACTGCAGACGTGTTGAACTTAGCGAGCAGGGCTCTCCCTCTGATTTTGGTGGCTCTGTGATGTTGGGGGCAGCATAGCAGGGTGTATGAGGGCATAGCAGGGTATAGCAGGGTGTAAAGCGGCCCCGTATTGATGGGAATGGGAAGGGAATGAAATGGGATTTATACAGCGCTTTACCTATGACACAAGTCACCCAAAGCACTTTACACAGAAGGGAAGGGGTTTTTCATTCACTCCACAGTCGGTGGTGGTGAGCTACGTTCTGTAGCCACAATTTCCCTGGGGTAGACTGACAGAAGCACAGCTGCACACATCTGCGCCAACAGACCCTTCGACCACCACCAGACACAGTCATACAAGGTGGGTTAAGTGTATTGCCTTCAGGTTAGTGGTACCAACTGAGCTACTGCTACACCGGCTCTACAGAAATGTCCAAATCCCAGTTTGCATGGTTCCATTCTGTCTCTAGTTCAGTCAACACTCAGAATACACTAATGCTTGTGTCCAACAGCTGCTTTAAGGCGATATTGTTTGTATTTTACCTGGATATCTGTCTATTGAGCCAATCACACGCGAGCTGAACTAAAGTGACCAATTACAAATCCAACCAGAGATAAGCGTCTGTGTGTGACTGGCAGACAGAATCAACCAATAGAGCGAGAGGAGTCACACACAGAGAGAGAGCAGAGAAGTGACCTCTGACAGCCACACAATGATTAAAGGCCTCGATGGCTGAATGTGAATCAGTATTTTATCAGTAATATTTTTTCAGCAGGAGAACTTCTGGAATTGCGTGAGAGCATGAGAAAATATATAATTGTGTGAGTCTTATGCTCAATGCGTGAGAGTTGACAGCTCTGCATAAAGTATTAACAAATAGCAATAAAACACATTCATTCCCTTGTCTTCTTCTGTCTATTCCCATAAAGCGTCACAGGTACTGGAGCCTTTCCCAGTCACTGTGGGCCTGGTATTGTCATTGGCATTGTGAGATAGGGATATTACGGAAGATACCAACTCCAGCCACAAGGGGTCAGCAAAGGAACAAAAGATTAGTTTTAATGGATTCTTTACCATTGTCAGATGGATAAAGCATTTACAAACGGTGTACAGCTCTGTTTCCACTGATTCCTCAGATATTTTTCATTTTGTATTAAAATGGCATCATACAAAGAGTTTAAAAGTAATAAAAAACTCCTTTTCTATGGTTCTGTTCAAAATAGTGTAACAGCCCTGTACTCTGCTGCCCTCTGCTGGTCTATTTATCTGTTTCTTTATGGCAATAATAAAGTTATTGAAAAAAACTTTCTTTCAGTCAAATGATGTTTTTAAAGGTTGAAAAACGTGCAATGCTGTTCCCGAAGTGACCAAGATTGGCTTAAAAATATAAATAAAAGCATAATATAACCTCTTTAAAGACTGACAGAGCAGGTTAATACAGTCTGTCTCTGTTTATGCAGCAAAAGTCTAAAAATAAAATAGTTGTGAGTATGTGAACATGTACATGTTAGGGAGCAGCTGCTTATGCTCAGCTGAACAACAGTATAATTACTGTGTAATTACTCTGAGGGTCTGGGAGTTCTCCCTCAGGAACATTTGAACAAAACACGTGTAGTTTTCTGTTTTCTGGGGCATTTTAGAAGAACTTGGTTTTGACTTTGGAGTAAAAAAATATGGGCAGAATTTATGATTTTACTGCAACAAAGATTCAGAACATAAAATAGTTTACTATCACTTTATAACTAGATACTACATTTTATTTTACATGAGCTGCCTAAAAATAGAGACTGGTAGACAGCATTGTTAAGTGTACTGTGTACTGTGACTGACCAGATTTATTATGCAAGCTTACATAGGCTCCTGCAGGGGGCAGTGGCTGGTGCGCCCCTGCCATTCAGCGCTCAGCATCTATCTGATGGGCCGGCCCTGGACCATGGGGCAGACACCATGTGACCACGGGGCAGACACCATGTGACCACGGGGCTGCAGGGACCATAGACAGTAGCCTCAGTACAGGAAGGGAAAGTTGGGAGAGGGTCAGGGGTCGTTGCTGTGTGATAACGACTGCTCGTCTGTGTGTAGTGGCTGGGCTGAGACAACACATGCACACATTCTCACAGCTGACCCAAAAGTATCCACTGGCCCACCTGGAAGCTCCCGGTGCTCCTCCACCTGTCTCAGTTGGTTTATTGTAGACGACTTGCTTAGGACCACTCCAAGTTACTACAGATCTCTCTCTGAGCTTCATGCTCCGCTCTCTGCTGTGCAAAGGGCAGCTGGACAGGACGCAGCAGCAAAATTAAAGGTCACATGGTGAACTGACGATGGCAGGTCATTTATTAGAAATTATTTGTATATTTTAGTAACACTGTATATTTTACAATATACTGTATGTTCTTGTGAAAGGCCAGAGGGAAAGAAAAAAAAAAAAATTGACAAACGGGCCCTCGGGGGCCAAAGGGTAAAAGGAGTAGGTGCTCCAGCTCATGTCTCTCTCCATTATATGGCTATCAAAAAAGTTATGGGAAGTAAATATCTAGGTTTTTGTCATTTTTAAAGCAAAATATCATTGATACGATCTGAAAACGCTGCGTGTTGTCGCTGATAGCGTTAATAAGCCGTGCATATATTTAGCAGGTTATATTTAACATCATTAACAGTACCAAGACTGTAGTGGTTTGTATCTCAGTGATGCCTGGGCCTATCCACATGAAACAAACACTGTAAGGAAGATAAAAGTCTTCTCTGTCAGGACCATCAGCTCTAATGTCTCTCTACTCTTCCTCTGTCCTGTCTGCAACCATTTACCACACATCCCTGTCCTGCCTGGTCTCTGTAAGGTTACCACAGGTGCTCACAGGCTGTAGAAAGTCACCTGATTGGGCAGATGGCCACACTGAGACAGCTTTGCAATCTGTAATGTCACCACCAGAGGACACCAAAGACTTAACATTGTACCTTTGAAATTCCAAGATGTCAGCCAGTGACCCTTCTGTAAAGCTCTGAAACATGTTTATTTCATTTATTTATTATCTATATTATCTATTATCATCTATATAGCATTATTATAAACATTTTCAGAATTGTAAAAACATTTAGTTTTTTTTTGTATATGTTAGAAACCACCATCTTATACATTCTTACACTCTCTAATGTAATCAGTTATCAGTACTTTCTGTTTTTGTAGAACATATTTTTACTTTTACTTGAGTCAATTTTGGATGATTTCCTTTTTAATTTTACTTGAGTAAACCTTTACATTGTCTGAGTTCAAAGTAGTTTTTGTCCTCTGTGGTGTAGTGGGAAGTTCATCTGACTTGTAATTAGAAGGTTCTGGGTTTGAAACTCAGGGAAGAAGATTTGGCAAAAACATTCAAATGTAGGCCTACTTAAGTACATTTTATACTCAATACTTTCTTACTTTTACTGATGCATAATTTTTGCTGTGTACTTTTGGTATTAACAATAATATTATTTGTGAAGTAACAGTACTTTTACTTGAGTACAGCTTTTGAGTACTTTGTCCACCACTGGATGTTATTCATAGTTTTCAGTCACGTGACTTTGTGTTCTACTGGAGGCCAAAACAAACATGGCGACGCACAGCAGGCGTGAGCAGATGCAGCCAACTACAACTACATTTAAAAGGCCTGACAACTCAGGACAAAATATGACCAAAACTACAAATATTGTTGCCAGAGCTGAACTTCGGAAACCTGTCTCCCTACCGCCGCTGCAAAACTAGGATAAAATCACATCAAAAGTAATTTTTTCAGTTGGGATGGGTCATCAACCCGGCGTATGGGCAGGGCATTAGTTTTTCATCATAAAAGGTGAGTACGACTAAAAGACAAACACAACCTGCTGTTAGCTAACGCTAGCTTAAGACAATTTCATTCAAATATTTTCACTGCAAATGTGTGTGTGTTTAAACAGCTGCAACTGTTCACCCTCCACAGGAAGGTGACTTGTTTAACACCACAAATCCAAATCATCTGATTTCTGACACAATTTACTAGAGCTGCAACAAAACAAACTAATCAGATTAATTATAATTCATTATTGAAATAATTGTCAACTAATTTATTAATCGTTTAATCGTTAACTGGATTATTCACAGACTCTGAAACATGTCATGTGCTGAGAGAGGAGGGTTTAATACCAAGACAGAGCTGTAAAGCAACAAAAACTGTTAAAAACTATGTACATGTTGTTGGAAATATTATAAAGAGTGGCAAGTGTCTTAGCTTAAAGATGAATTTAATTTAATAACGGGACACCACCCAGTCTTACACTGGGAAGTTACAACACTTAAAGATCTATGGGAGATTTTAAAGGAATAAATTAAACATTTCTAAGAATTTTGAGGCTAAACTCTGAATGTCACACACTGGTCGGCTTACGTGACGGAGCAGGGTTGAGAGGACGGTCTGGTCTCCACTTTGTGCCGCCGGGGTTTCTTCCAGAGATCATGATGTGGTTCCTTGGGTGCGTCTTCCAGGGAAGCTCCACGTGTGTCAACTGCCAGTTGGGTGATCCAGAGACACAGGATTCATGTTGTTTGTCTTATCTCCACTTTTCCAACTAATACTTGACGATGCAATGGATTGAGCATTAAAATAACTGGATAAAAACTGTGAAATCAAAAATCAATCATAGACAAACCCAGGAGCAGAAAAGTAGGAAGGAAGCCGGTGAGCTTGGAGCCGCACCCTGTCATCGTGGGGGATGGGAGTCCCACGAGGCACAGAGCTTTGAGGAGACAACCTCCTGGATGCTTCACTTAACCCTTTGGGCGCCACATTTTTTTCTCTAAAATACAGTTTTTTGACATCCAAAACTTAAAAGGCTGTGGCTTAAAAATAATTAGATAGAGTCTTACTGTAAATGAGAAAAATGTCAGTTATGAACCAAAGTTTATAACTGTAGTAATTATAGGTATCTCATCTGCATATATTTTGCATACTGTGACGTCATTATCAGGTGGACATGCTGAATTGTTATTTTTAGTAAATACAAGATGATGCAAAACCCTTACAAAGACAATTATAACAAGGCCAGTTACGTTGCCTGGTATGGCCCAGCCGGGGCCCCACCCTGGAGCCAGGCCTGGGGTTAGGGCTCGCTTGTGTTATGTTTATAATCATCTACCAGCTCCTGGTCCCTATTCTGAATTTTTAATTGTGTTCTCTGACTTTCTATCCAGTATAGTGTTAGACTCAGATAAGATAGTAATAGTAGGGAATTTTAATATTCATGTTGATGACAGCAGCGACTCTCGAAATGCATTTGCAGCTTTATTAGACGGCGTAGGTTTCACTCAAAACATAAATGAATCCACTCATTGTCACAGCCTGGACCTTGTTTTAACCTCTGGTATAGAGATTAGTGAGCTCACTGTCCTCCCTCATAACCCCATACTCTCAGATCACTTTCTAATTACCTTTCAGTTTATACTCAGAGACTTTACTGTTCCAATGAACAAAACCCAGATTTGAAGAACATTATCAGACCAATCTGAGTCAAAGTTTAAACACATAATAAAGCCAATATTTAGTACAATGTTGAGTGAGTTTGTTGAGAACAGCTCCCATAGCTTGAGTCCCAGTAAAAGTGATGGGTTTGTTGACAGCGCCATGCACTCATTAAAGACAGCTCCAGATAATGTAGCTCCACTAAAACAAAAGGTTGTTAGGCCGAATCGAGTAGCACCATGGTTTAATGCTGAAACACATTCCCCAGCCTAGATCCTGATATTTTAGCCAACTATAGACCAATATCAAATCTCCCTTTTATTTCAAAAACCCTAGAAAGAGTTGTAGTTAAACAGTTATGTCGCCACCTACAGGACAATAGCTTATTTGAAGAGTTTCAGCCAGGGTTTAGACCCCACCATAGCACAGAAACTGCATTAGTCAGAGTCACAAATGACTTGTTATTAAGTTCAGACAATGGACTGGTCTCAGTCCTGGTTCTGTTAGATCTCAGTGCAGCCTTTGACACCATTGACCACAGCATCTTACTCCAGAGATTAGACTGTGACATAGGGGTCAGAGGAGCGCCCCCTGCTGGTTTAAATCATACTTATCAGACAGGTACCAGTTTGTCAGTGTAAATGAACATTCCTCACAGTGCAGTAAAGTTAGCTATGGAGTGCCACAAGGCTCAGTACTTGGACCCATTCTGTTCATGCTTTACATGCTGCCTTTAGGAAACACAATCAGAAAACATGGCATTAATTTTCACTGTTACGCAGATGATACACAGTTGTATTTATCAATTAAACCTGATCTGAATGACCGTGTTGAGAAACTTAGCGCCTGTGTGAGAGACATAAAGACCTGGATGACAATTAATTATCTCCTCCTAAACCCAGAAAAAACAGAGGTCATAATACTAGGCCCAAAAAAGCTGAGCTCTGTCTGACCAGAGTCTCCCTGGACGGTGTCAGTGTAGCCTCAAGTTCTACTGTGACAAACTTAGGAGTTTTATTTGACCAAGATTTATCATTTAAGGCTCATATAAACCAAGCCTGTAAAACAGCATACTTTCACTTATGTAACATCACCAAAATCAGAAATACTTTATCTAAAAATGACGCTGAAAAACTTGTCCATGCGTTTGTTACATCTAGGTTGGATTACTGTAACTCTCTGCTGGCAGCGTGCCCTAAAAACTCTTTAAAATGTTTTCAGCTTGTTCAAAATGCAGCAGCAAGATTATTAACAGGAACTAACAGGAGAGAACATATTACTCCTGTGCTAGCTTCACTTCACTGGCTTCCAGTTGAATTCAGAATTAGGTTTAAAATCCTTCTCCTGACTTACAAGGCTCCATCCTACATTAATGATGTTATAGAGCCATACCAACCAAGCAGAGTACTGCAGAGTACCACAGAGTACTGCAGAGTACTACAGAGTACTACAGAGTACTGCAGAGTACTACAGAGTACTACAGAATAATGTGCTCACAAAATACAGGGCTATTAGTGGTTCCCAGGGTTACTAAAAGTACAGTTGGAGGTAGAGCCTTTAGTTACCAAGCTCCTGTTTTATGGAATCAGCTTCCAGCTCATGTTAGAGGCAGACACAGTCTCTACATTTAAGGTTAGGCTTAAAACGTTCCTCTGTGAGAAAGCTTATGGTCAGGGCAGGAACAGGGTTAACTCCACAGCTGAAGCTAAGCTGCTCTAGGAGCTAGAAGCTGGGGGAAGTATGGTGCACTGACCTCTGACCTCTGGTTTCATCTGCTGCTCCTCTTCTATCACTGTTATTAATATTATGAAATATTCTATATCTCCAATCAGTTCATTGCTGTTCACAAGTTGCTTTAAATCAGTACAAAATCATTCTTGAATCACATCAAAACAATGCCAAATGATACATTTTGTATAGTCGAAAAAATGTATCATTGCACCCCTACTGTGTACCAAATCTTTATAATATTTTAGCTCAGTTGGTATAGACGTTCGCCCACTAACCCAAAAGTTGGTGGTTCAATCCCTGCTACCAGCATTGCATACTGATGTTGTGTCCTTGGGCAGAACACTTCATCCACCTTCCCTATGTGTGATTGTGTGTTTGAGATGGTTGGAGGGGCCATAGGCCAAAAATGGCAGCCACGCTTCCATCACTGACTGTGACTGAGGAGTGAATGAATAATGCACCAAAACTGTAAAGTGAGTTTAAATGTCTAGAAGAGTGCGATATAACCAATGTGTTATTTTTATTATTACTTTGTATATGCATTTCACTTTTTGAATTGAACTGCTGAAATAATTTTACTTTTCTATAGTATCCTAATTTATTAGGCAGTTTAAAAAGCTACTGTATCTTGTCTAACCAATAAACAAAGGAGTAGTTTTAGGGATTAAGATAAGATTGAACTTTATTAATCTCACAGTGGAGAAATTAACTTGTTCAGGCAACTCTAGTACAGAATAAAGTGCAGGAAGCAAGAAACAAAGTGAGCATTAATCAAAAAAAAAAAAAAGTGCTATATAGATTATTTACAAGAAAAGAAAAGCTATAGCAGTAATAGCAATATTACATTAACAGTAAACATGTACAGTAGTCAGTGGCATGCTGTTTTTGTTTGAAGTTAAAACTTGAAGGTACTGTCAGCAGCATGTGCACTCTACTGGTTTCAAAATGGTACTGCAGTCTAAATCAAAACAATGGTCTGTGGGTTGCCAGTCTTTCTGCTTTTCTGATTGGACGATCAGCAATCAGCAATGTTTTCTGATTGGACGATCAGCAATGTTTTAAAACCAAAAAAAATCTCAACAAAAACAACTTGGCCATTATGTAATTTTTTTTTTCTTAATTGTGAATAAACCAGCTGTACCATTGTTATCAGTAAAATAAATATTTGATTTAAACATGTTTACATCATATCTGGGAGACATGGATAATTTTTATGAAATATAAAAAATATATACTGCTCATAGCTCCTTTAAAGGTTCTGTTTGACTCTGATGCTCTGGCTCCACACCAAACTAAGTTAACTGCGTTATTACTTTCATCCCTAAACAAACTCTAATCCTGTACAAAGTTGTGTCTTGTTTGAAAAGTTGTAGTTCCCAGGTGGGTGACCCAGTGTTTACATCAGACTGAAGTTTGTCAAAGTCATACACTGTTGATGTTTTCCTCTCTCTGAACTTGTTAGTGTGAAGCTTTGGCAGTTGTTGCATCAGGTGTCTCTTGTTACTGTTCACACTGGGATCACAGCTTCTGGTTACCGTGACGACCGCGAGGTCCCCGGTGCTGCAGCTGCAAAAACAATCTACGTTCACTGCAGTCATTAGCTTCCATTAATGGGACACACGCTGCCACTGCGTCATGGGACAAATTACAGGTGTGAACAGTGCGACGGCTTAATGACAAACACTGTGACCTAAAGTGCACTTTTACTTTTCACTCACTTTACCAACTTCAAAACACCAAAACTTTAAGCCACATCAACTTTAGCAACAACTGATAGAGAGTCCTAACTTCTAATTTTCAACATTATTTTAACTGTAAAACCAAGACACAAAAGGTTATGTATGGACAAACAAATGATTGTGATGGTAATGGGATTATTCATCATTTATAAAATAATTTATAACAGATGCAAATATGGTGTGGTGAAATAAAAGTAATATAAAGGGGCTATATTATGCTTTTATTTGTATCTTTAAACCATTTTTGGAGACCTCTAGAAGAGCATTGCACATTTCACAAACATTAAAAACATTTTCTGACTACAACAGAAAGTTTAATAAGTACTCTACAGGTGCCATAAAGAAACAGTTATGCTCTTTTGAACAGAACCATAGAAAAAAAAGCTTTTTACTTTCCTAAACTTTTTGTATGATGCCATTTTGAAAAAACAGCTACGAGGAATCAGTGGAAACAGAGCTGTACACTTTTCTTTTTTGATAAATAAATGAGAGCAGACTGGATGTAGAGGGTTTGTTGATTGGTCAGTGCTTTCTGGAGTGGGAGAGGTGGAGGTTTGTGGAACCAAGCATTCTGAGGCCTCAGAAACTCAGTGCCAGAGAATGCAGGACTACTCAAATTAGCATGAATGAAACAAAACAAAACTCCAGGTCTGTTTTTGATGAGGAAACAACATTATAACATACACTCACCGGCCACTTTATTAGGTAGACCTGTCCAACTGCCGGTGTGGTCTTCTGCTGCTGTGGCCCATCTTCCTCAAGGTTGGACGTGTTGTGTGTTCAGAGATGTTCTTCTGCAGACCTCGGTTGTAACAAGTGGTTATTTGAGTTACTGTTGCCTTTCTATCAGCTCGAACCAGTCTGGCCATTCTCCTCTGACCTCTGGCATCAACAAGGCATTTTCGCCCACAGAACTGCCGCTCACTGGATATTTTCTCTTTTTCAGACCATTCTCTGTAAACCCTAGAGATGGTTGTGCGTGAAAATTCCAGTAGATCATCAGTTTCTGAAATACTCAGCCCAGCCCGTCTGGCACCAACAACCATGCCACGTTCAAAGTCACTTAAATCACCTTTGTTCCCCTGATGCTGAGTTTGAACTGCAGCAGATCGTCCTGACCATGGCTACAGCATAAATGCATTGAGCTGCTGCCATGTGATTGGCTGATTAGAAATTTGCATTAACGAACAGTTGGACAGGTGTGCCTAATAAAGTGGCCGGTGAGTGTAGTAGAAGTCTGTCCTGCTGTATGGCTCAGTGGTAGAGCTGCAAGCACATTTCCAGGGCAACTATAGCCTGCCTCAGCTCTGACAGTTTGCTGAATGTCTCCTCCTGCTCTCTCCCCAGTTTCTTACTGTACACTGTCTAATAAAGCCTAAAAATGTATATTAGGCGGGTGGTCATAACACATAACAGGTGGTCATAATGTTGTGCCTGATCAGTGTGCAACTGAAGTAGAGATTCTCTAAAAACAATGCCCTACAAAGGAAGAACGCAGTATCTATGGTGACAGTGAAACTAAGAAAAATGACTTTAAAGTTTTGACTTTATCCCTCCGAGTATGTCACAGGTAGATTAATGGTAGTGTATTAATATAATATCATCTCATAAATAGCTTTTTATCAATCACCACCTCACCACTGATTTGACCTTTGACCCCCTAAATGTGGAATTAAAGTACTTTATAGGAGATGTTCTAAAAATCATAATTATTGACAGTCAAAATCATGAAGTACATTAACATGTGTATTGACAAAAAAGTGTCAAAGTTCTGTGGCTGATTTGTGACCTGTTTCAGAGTTTGAACAAAAGTATTTACACATTTTGCAGTAACTACACAGATCTCTCAGTGATTGATAAGTGAATTTGAAATCATCAGTTGCCGCATTTACCTTTGTATCAGAGTGAAATTTGTAGTTACTGCAAATTTCACATCAAGATTTCTGTAAAATGATGATTTAAACAATTGAGTCATAAAACTTTGTCCCAAAGTAAGTATCCCTCCTATACCCCTAACTTTTTAGCCACAACTTTCGCCCTAAGTGCACACAAAAAAAAAAAAAAAAAAAAAAAAATCCACCAATAAAGACTGCCATTGAAAAATTATCTAATGGTCAATAATTCAGATTTTTTTTTTATTTCATGGTTACAATCATTAACTTCAGTCCTCATCATACACTACTAAAATTTATTCTGTTTATGAAATTTAACCCCTTAAATTCCAGTTTATGTGGTTCATTCACATCCAGCACAAACAGAGGCATCTGCTCAGTCTGGGCACTGTTTGTACTTTTTTTTTTGTTTGTTTGTTTATCTTGGACAAGGTAACTTTTTTTTTTATACATGTACAATATACAAAAGAACAATCAAAATTGTAACGTCCAAGAAGGAGTGGGGGGAAGAAAACTTATTTAACCCCGCCCCCATTACTCATCTATACATATTTACATAAGTAAAGAAAAATCACTTCCATTTTCCCATGATAATTCTTATCTGTTATGAACTCTTTTTTCTTTTTTACTTGGAGACAAGTAACCATGTAGTTAAGGATACAGGACCTGAATACTAATACCAGCAATGGTAAGAAAAGCACATACCAGCGATGGTAAGAGAAGCAAGTACCATAAGGTAAGGAAAAGCACATACAATGATAAGAGATGTTCCAGCAGAACTAGTTTTGCAGAAGACAGTGATGAAATTACCTTAGACACTCCCCATATTCTGTGACCAGACCATATTTTTGTAATGTAATTTAAACGTATTGACACTTTGGTATTGCTTGCAGAGCTTGTCCAGACTGTTCCAGAGTTTCACTCCACGTACAGACATGCAAAAACATTTTTTAGTGGTTCTCACTTTAGGCAATTTGAAGTCTCCAGTCATTCTCAAGTTGTGGGTTCTCTCACTCAAAGTAAATAGTGTTTGGAGATTTTTTGGTAGTAGTTTATGGTATGCTTTAAACATAATAATTGCTATGTAATACTGAGTAAGGTCTTCAAATTTTAAGAGCTTGGAATGTATAAAAAGATTATGAGTGTGTTCTAAAGACCCAACTTTGTGAATAATCTGTAGGACTCGTTTCTGTAAGACAATTAAAGGTTTTAGTGTAGTTTGATAAGTATTCCCCCATACTTCAATACAATATGTGAAGTAAGGAAGAATCATTGAGCAATAAAGTGTACGCAATGCATTGTAATCAAGGTAATATTTTGTTTTATTTATTATGGAGAGACTTTTGGAGATTTTTGTTTTTATAAGTCTGACGTGGGTTTTCCAAGACAATTTATTGTCTATGATGACTCCAAGAAGTTTTATTTCAGCTATTGTCTCAATTTGAACATTTTCAATCATAATTGCTTGTTTTGAGATTGTTTTCACATTTCCAAATAGCGTAACTTTGGTTTTGTTTAGATTAAGTGATAATTTGTTGAAATCCATCCACTTCTTTATTTTGTCGAGCTCCTTGTTTACTGTGCTGATGAGTTCATTATAATCATGAGTACTATAGAATATATTTGTATCGTCTGCAAACAATATGAGTTTTAGTGACTGTGATACCTTAAATATGTCATTTATGTAAATATTAAACAGTTTTGGTCCCAAAACAGAGCCTTGGGGAACACCACAAGCAATACCAAGAATATCAGACAACGACGACCCTATTTGTACATATTGTGTTCTTTCACTTAGATAACTTTGAAGCCATTTCCCAGCAACTCCTCTCATACCATGTTCTTGTAATTTTTGAAGTAAGACTGCATGATTAATCCTGTCAAAAGCTTTCTTTAAATCAATAAAAATCCCAATTGCGTATTTGTTGTGATCCAGTGCACTTATTTCTTCGGTTGCATCAAGTATAGCCATTGAGGTAGTTCTTTTTGCTCTAAAGCCATATTGCCCTTCGTTAATAATTTGATGCCTGTCTATGAAGTTTTCTAAACGTATATTGAAAAGTTTTTCTAGTATCTTTGAGAACTGAGGTAGCAGAGAAATAGGTCTGTAATTAGTAAAGTCATGTTTATCTTCACTTTTGTATATTGGAATTACTTTTGCTATTTTCATTTTGTTGGGAAATTGTCCTGATTGAAAAGATAAGTTACAAATGTGTGAGAAAGGTTTTACAATATTATTAATGACCAATTTAACTAATCTCATATTTATGTCATGACTTGATGATTTACTTTTGCACCTAATAACAATATTCATTACTTCTTTTTCATTTGTAGGAGAGAGAAACATGGCATAAGGGTTTCTGTCAATATTATTGTTACATTGTGTCATTTACATTGATTTTTGCTGCCAACTCAGGACCGATATTTACAAAAAACCTATTGAAATAATTTTCTACATCTGACCTATTTTTAATTTTATGGTTTTTAACATTGAAGAACTCAGGATATGCTTCCTTATTAGTTTTTTTTTTTGTTTAATCAAAGAATTTAATACATTCCACATTCCTTTCATATTGTTTTGATTCTTGTACAACATTCTTCTATAGTATAACTGCTTGCTTGTTCTAATTATATCTATTAATTTATTTTTGTATTTATTTTTGTATTTTTTATATCTTTGTTCTGCTTCCTTAGTTTTTGTTTTTATAAATATTTTATATAAATAGTTTTTCTTTTTGCAAGCATTAATTATTCCTTTTGTTAGCCATGGACTGTTCTTGCATTTATTGTTTATTTTGATTTCTTTTAGGGGACAGTGTTTGTTGTAATGTTGTAATGAGTCATGAATATATTTAAAAAAATATCATATGCTTTATCGACATCTGTCTCTTCATAAACTTCATTCCAATCCTGAAGCATTAAACTGTTATTGAGGGTTTTTACGTTTTCTTCAGTTTGTATTTGTTTAAAGATAGGTTCACTAGCCTTTTTTCTTTTATGAAATCAGAATCAGAAACAATAAAGATAATGTCAGAAATAAGGAGTCCACTTGTAATTTGACTTTCCATGTTGTTAGTAAAGATATTATCAATTATTGTGGCACTATGCGATGTTACTGGGTTTGGTTATTGTTGGGTACAATGACAGAAAACATTGTATTTAGAAAATCATCAATACTGTTTTGCTTTTTTGGGTTAAGTAAATCAAGGTTGTAATCTCCACAAACACATATTTTTTTGTTTAACAGCAGAAAATTTCTCCATCCATTCAATAAAAATTTCAACACTTGAACTCGGTGAACGATATACCACACTTACAATTATATTTTTAGTTTTTTCTATTGTTAAGCATTCCATAACATCATCTATGGCAACAGTTATATTTGATAATAAAACATGTTCTAGTGAAGTATAAATGTATAGAGCAACCCCTCCTCCTGTTTTGTTTTGTCTATTCTTTCTTATCATTTTGTAATCATCAATATCAAAGTAGGTGTCTGTGTTTTCACTAAACCATGTTTCAGTTATTGCAATAATACTGAATGGATGGATAAATTGTTTAAGAAAATCAGTGATATAACTAAAATTTGCTTGCATGCTTCTACTATTGAAGTGTATTATTGATTGTTTTCCTTCTAAATTTACATTGCTTTTAAAGAGTTCATGTTCAAAATATGTGCAGTTTTTAACAAAGCCTGTGAAGAAATTTGCATCTGGGTCTATTTCCGCTGAGGGGTCAAGTGTGTCTAGGTCTTCTATAGCAAAAGTGTCCAGTTCCTTTTGTTTCTGATGTATTATTCTTTGTAGTTTTTCCATGCTGTTGCTTTCTTGAGCTGAGTCTGTGGTGAGCTCCTTCTCACACCTCCTGCCTTTAGATCAGTGGTTCTCAAACTGTGGGGCCCTCTTCTGGTGGTACTCAGGAGTCTTTCATTTAGAGCTTGATCCAGCAGGAAGTGTAGACCACTTGTGAACTGCCGGTGGGTGGTTTGTGTGTTACTTTGTTTATTATTAGGATTCACATTAGCTGTGCTTTACAGCCAGCTACTTTTCCTGGGGTCCTTGATTAAAAACAAACACTACAATGACGACCTTTTCCATGGATACATGCAACAGTCTAGTATAGATTAAATACATTTAAATAAAATTACAGTTCATACAGAAAAAATGTTGCATTTCATATGATTACATTTCATGATGATCTCTTAACTTTAAATAAAACTTACAATTACAAACCATACATTTCATTTAAAGAGAAGCTGCTCCTAAACACCTCTTTAATTGCATGTTAAAAAGTAATTTCAGTTAATTTAAAGTACATTAGAGAAAGTTAGTGTTTGCCTTAGAAATCAAAAGATGTCAATCAGATGCACTTCCAGCGGCATATCCATGTGAGTATAAGTTGTTCTTAAATTGTTAAAACAAAAACAGTGGACTTTGTAGTTAAATATCTTCCAGGTTGAGAATAATAAAGATGCTGATGCCCTGCCTGTGAACCTTTAGCCAGACAAAATGTGAATGCATAGAATTTATACTGGTCTTATAAGAACAGCTTAGCGCTTCACAGGTAGCTTTATTCTGCATCATTTGAAGTTTTTCTAGATCTTTTCTTTTTGCATTTGGTGCTTGTGTATAATGTTGTTGCAGTGGATTGTGGGTATGCTAAAAGAGCAGTGAATAAAACACTTTATCTTCTTGCCTTCCTTCTTCCTTCTACCTTGGATTGTACCTACTGTATAGTTACATATATAAAATGAAAACTTTTGAATCTGTTAGAGGAGGTGTTTTTGTTGCAGCTGGGTCACCGTCCTAGTAAAGATCATGCTACTTTGAAAAGTATCGTAGTATTCTCCACTGGCACCTGATCCTTTAAACATATACTTTACATTCTGAAACCATAAGCTGACTATATTTATAAAGAGATTATTTGGCACAGAGACTGAACAGAGGGTTAATCGTGTCTTCAGTTTTAAACTTGTCTCACTGAGGACCTCATGTGGACAACCAGCTGCTCTGCACTGGTAAAAAAAAATACATTCTACATAAAAAAATAGCTGCACAGAGCTCACTGAAGTCTTTTTCTCCTCCAGGGAGAGAGAAGTCTTGGTGTCTACTCCTGTGACCTTTCGTTGACCATTTCATTGAGTTCAGTATCTGCTGTAGTGTAACTACTACGGACCACTCATCCTTCTGAAAAGTGTGACACAAGAATCTTCCCATGTGGTGATGGTAGTTACAGAAAGTACAATTTCAAGCAAATGTCTAAAGAAAAAGCTCTTTTTACCTTAAATAAACAGTTTCAGAGTCTGTGTGATGGTTGAGTTGTTAGGGATGTAAATCAGCTAAAAATTGATGCTGATGAAGAGAAAATGTTTGAATCGGTGCGGAAAAAAAATGAATTGCAATGTCCCTTTAAAACAGCGTGCAGGCCACCAGAGTATAATGGTACATAATCTGGCTCGCATGTTTGGCGCTAGACATGATTACCTGGCCATTTTACAGAAGAGAAACATTCATTTATATCAAGTTTTAGTTTACAGGACTCGAACGTGAAAAGCCTGTACAAGAGCTTCATTACTCGGAGCAGCTCAGAAGAGCGCTCCCTCCTCTGTCACTCACAGACGGAGGAGGACACACAGGGTCCTCATTCACAAGGGAACAACAGCAACAACAATAACAACAACAACAACAACAAGTCCACTGCAGACGACAGGAGAGACACCATCTGAAGGTTTTATTTAGGCTGCACCTCTTTGCTCTGTTTGCCATTGTTCAGAAAGTAGCTTGTTGTTAGCAGTGAGCTAAAGGAAAGCTAAGTGGCTAACAACAGCTAAAGTTTATCTGAAGAGCATTTCCATAGAGATCAGAGTCTTTACTGAGGATGTGACTTTCCTCTCTGATTTTTATAAGACTTGACTTATATTAGGCCCATTATATTTTACTGAGGCGTAGATTTGTAAGCTGCTTCTCTATGCATTGCTTGCTACAGTAGTTTAGCATAGCATAGTATAGTTTTGGAAGAGAGTAGAAAGATGTTGATAAAAGTCACTAACAAATTATTTTCTATATTTTTGTTATTTTGATCCTATCTATTGTTTTAATGTCTACTTTTTATTCAATTTCTCTTAATAAGAAATGTACAACAATTTAAGTTTGATAAGGAGACACAAATAACCTATGTAAAAAAATCATAATATAAAATAATATAACATAATTATTCTGCAACTAAGTCTGCTAATAAAATCATTAAAAAAAATCGTAATCCTGAACATAAAATCGTGAATCGTGACTTCAGTGCATCGTTACATCCCTACTTGTTGTGAGGTGAATGAAGCGTCCTGCATTTCCCTCTGCTGCCTCTGGGACAAATATGACACTTGGAAGTATGAGCATTGCATGTCTTGCGACAACAAACTAATGAAGGCTTAATTTGTCGCTTTTTGTCACAGCAGCAGAGATGGAAGACTTGGGACCTGGACTTATACATAAATACATATATATGGATTATACATATAGGAGTCAACTGGACTTGTGAGTATTTACAATAGTGCTTTACTCTGAAATGTAGGCAGAGCTTTATAGAGGAAAACAAGGCAAAAACAGCAAAGAAACCAGAGTTATGAGAAAAGTTACGCTCTCAGTTGTCCTGTTGGTATTTGTGGTGGCCACCTCAGTCACCACTTTGTGTTAGTGTTTCTTTGTTTACATTCATAAATGACTTTCTACATTATAATCCCAAAATACTATACACAGTTTAGATCAGTCATATTATTTAGACACATGCTGGCTAATTTAGGGGCCCACATTTTGGTTAACATTTGTCTGAAGCTTTACTCACACTTGTTTCTCCAGACAAGAGAAAGATCAATGGGCTGGAAGATGGAAGGGCCGACCTGAGCAAAGACTGATGGGAGAGCATCATCATTAATAGTATATATAGTTATTTTAGTTGTTTATTCTTGTTATAGTTGCTTTAACTTTCACTGTATTTTGTCTTTAGTTAGAATGATTTGATTAGAATCTTAGTTGCTGTTTTTGGTTAATTTTCAGTGTAATGCCTTCCAGTTATGTTGTTTTTGGGTTGGTCTTTTTCTTTGTAAGCCCTTATTTGTTCAGTCTAGAGAGGTTAGTTTTGTTCTGTTTAGTTGACCCCAGTTGAGCCCAAATTTTGTAAATTTAGTTGCTGCTACAACTATTACTGCTACTATTTCCACTACTACTACTGCAACTACTACTACTGCTAGTATTACCGCTACTACTGCTGCTACTACTACTATAACTGCTACTATTACTACTACTACTGCTACTTTTACTGCTACTACTACTACTATTACTACTACTACTACTACTACTACTGCTGCAAATTTTACTACTTCTACTGCTACTATTACGATGACTGCTATTGCTACTACTGCTGCCACTACTACTACTACTACTACTGCTTATATTTTTTTCTGAAATGGATGTTGGAGAAAGGTGGAGCGGTGCTGGTTGGATACTGAGGAAGAAGAGCTCGAGATTGATCTGCTAAGAAATACAACTCTCTGTCTTCCACATTGTAATTTTGACTTGCTAGCTTTATACCCCCTCTCAGCGAGAGTGGAGTGTGTTGCAGTGAGAATGCCATGTTCAGTAGGAAAGGCAATAAGAATGTCATCTACATACTGTATGAGAACAGTACCAATTAAGAGTGAGAGGTCAGCGAGGTCTGGTTTTAATGCCAAATTAAAATACCCCAGAGAGTGTACAAATCCCATCAGGACGTGTGTATAGGCAAACTGTCTCCCCCTGTAGGTAAAGGCAAACATGTTCATGCTCTCTGGGTGTAGTGGTAGACAGAAAAATGCATTAGCCAGGTCAATTACTTTAAAAAAATTGTGGTCAGGTGTCAGATTTGTCAGTGATACAAAGGGGTTGGGCACTGGTAGTGGTAATGGTTTGACAACTGCATTAATCGGCCTGAAATCCTGTACCATGTGATAGTCGGGTTTGCCTACCTTGGATACAGGTAAGATAGATGTAATCCATTGAGACACAGTCTCCACCAACACACCTGAATGTAATAGGCCAGTGATAGTAAGTAGTAAGTATTAATACACATTTGAAGGGGGATAGCCCCTCTCCTATTTGTGTCACTTGTCTCTGTTGGGAATCCGCTATATTCTGGGGAGTGACCAAAATTGTCAAAGAAGCATCCTTCTTTCTCCTTTGTGATATAGATGGCAAGCCAATGCTCACCAGGCTTAAAAGATGGGTGTGTGTTCACAATCAACATGGCAGGGTATTTATCAATGTTGATTTCTGGTAGTTGGCCACAGACTAACACACCCACAAAGTTTACCACAATAAAAGTCCTCCTTTTAACAATACTGGTAAGCTTTATTGTGTTCATGTTTCTTTTAGTAGTAGTCCATTAGAACCTGTCTTCTGTTTGAAATTTCAAATACTGAGTTGAAAAAAGAATAGCATATCAGGTTAACAGTGCGAGGGCAGGGGATCCTGAAGTGCACCTCCAGCCTTATGTTGCCCGTCTTAATCAGAGACACGTTTCCTAAACTGCCTTCATCAGCTTCTAAATTAATACAGAAAAGAGTGTACCCAGCTCCAAAATCTTTGCGGTTAATGGCTAGTGACCTGTCCCCTAGGTATCGGCCTGTGGTCTGTATCAGCTGGTAAACGGAAAGAGAAGGGAAAGGGAATGGTATTTATATAGCGCTTTAACTATGACACAAGTCACCCAAAGTGCTTTACACACAGTAGGGAAGGGGTATTTCATTCACTCAACTCGGTGGTGGTAAGCTACATTTTGTAGCCACAGTTTCCCCTCGGGTAGACTGACAGAAGCGCGGCTGCACACATCTGCACCAACTGACCTTCCGACCACCACCAACCACTCAATCACATTCACACCGGCTTCCTGGTGTTTCCCAGCGGCCTCCCATCCAGGTACTGACCAGGCCCTACCCTGCTTAGCTTCCGAGGTCTGACGGGATCAGGCACCACAAGGCAGTATGGCCCCATACTGTAATACTGTCTAGCGTCTTGACCCCTTTGAAAATAAGGCTGAAATGGCTTAGCAGGGTAGGGATGTCCAGCCACATACAGCCCCGAAACTCTGTGTCATAGTTTTCAAAATTAAATGGGTTTTTGGTGTAGCTTACAATGTATGCCTCATTATCGACAAATTCTAAAATGACAAATTTGGGGATCTGACCCATGTAGAGATTCTCCTGATTGCACATTCTTGTTCCAGATGGGATGGAGAATGTTTTCAGCGCCACTCTGTCTGTACCATACTTGGCGTTGGTGTGCTGGAGAGCTCTGCTGTGTGCCAGTCTGACAGCAGGGGAGACTGTAACCTTTTGGACAAAAAGGCTGGCCAACATGATCTTGACACTGTAATCATTGTGAGTTTGCATTGATGAGACCCGCAAGGTCTCATCAATGCAAACTAATTTTTTGAACAGATAAACTTTAAAGATAAGTCTAAATCATTAAGCTAAAGTTTTTCTTGAAAAAAACAAAAACAAATTAGCATGTATAGGGCCTATTAGCTCTACTATACAACTGATTTCTGTGTACCTGGCCCTCTCCTCCTGTCTTTTATTTCCAATCACCGATGCTGCATTCATTTCCCCGCTCGTGTCCTTACAAAACAATGCAGTACTGAACTGCATATCCAATGTGTCTTTTCCATAATTTATCAGACACTCAATTATCCCACGATATGGGTAGGTGTTGGAAGACTGTGTTCTGAGTTATGATGTCAACTTGTGAAAAGAGAGAACATGTCAGGTAGTTCACCAAACCGACATCCGCGTTAGGTGCCAGGGATGAACCATTTGTGTTTATGATCCTAACATGCAGATACAGATGTGTGTTGTTCAGGTCCAGGTAATCTTCACCGCTGCCTGATATGTGAAACTCAATAGGTCCTGTGTCAGTTATTGCTGAAATTGGTGGTATTTCAACGTATGAAGATCTTTCAATTGATGTTTGTGTGTATCAAACTGTAAACAGGTCCAGCTCTGTCTTGAAACATTCCTCAGACTGGCTGTCTATGAGAGCCATTTTTTTCTAGAATATATCTTTGACGAAGGCGGTACGGCATTTACCAGGTCTGCTCCCTCTGGATGATGATCTCTTTCTGGCCGGATTACCCGTTTTGACTGATTCTTTACATCTTTTAGGGACATGTGTTTTACACATGCTGGGTGGTCTTTTTCTCAGTCTCGGTGTGTAGACCATCAGGCCACTGCCCTCTTGCTTATTGGAGAGTGCACTAGTTGTGAGCTTTGTTACAACAGCTCCTGCAATGTTCTTTGCAGCTGTTTTCAGATGAGGTTTGAATATGTTATATCCAGTCCTAAACAGCGGGAATACCATTCTAAACAAACTGCAAAACACATGGTGTGTGACTCGTCTGTGACATTTATACACCTGAGGAGCGGTACATGGCTGTCGCCCACCAGTTGATAATCCACATCACTATAGATAAATATATTATAGCTACTGCTGTGAATATCAGCAGGGTGCGGCGCAGTTACCTGTTTCCCATAAACTGTTTCAGGGTGAATTATGGATACCTTGTCAGGTTTAAAACCTAGAATTTCAGCTAACCATCTTTTAAAAGTTAGACTAGAACTTTCTGCACCAGTTAAATGAACTCTGTTAGTAATATCATCTGTGTGTGTCTGCTCATATCCCTTTCTAAACACACCCCTCAATTTAGATATTCTCACTGTGTCACCTATATTAAATTTAAAACCCACAGTTTCTCGACCCTTTGACTTGTATATATTGTTAAAAACTGTCCTCTCATTATCTTTATTCACTGCTGACGGCATCATTTGATGATCCTATAGTATGAGTTGTTATAGGCATGGACCAGATCCTGGACAACATCGATATACTCACTTCCAGCGCTGGTTAGATCTGGCTGCTGGTTGCAACAGCTCTGTGTTTGTGAATGTGCGGTGGTGTAAACCAGGACACTGCACAGTTAAAGAGCAACTGTGCAACAGAGACATTGGACTGTTAGTGGTTAGCATGAGGCCATATTATCTGCTACAGGAGTTCACACATGTTATTGTGATAGCGTTGTACGTGCCCCCTTCTGCTTACGCGGACACAGCCTCTGACGCTCTGCTCTCGGTCACCAGCAGGCTGCAGACACAGCACTCACAGGCCCTCTTCCTCATCTCTGGAGACTTCAACCATGCTTCTCCCTCATCTGTTCACCTGCCCCACAATAAAATACTGGACTTGTTTAATGCCAACACCAAGGAGGCATATTCTGTATCCCCCCTCCCTCCTCTGGGGAGAGCTGACCACAACATCATACATCTCCAGCCTGTGTACAAACCTGTTGTACACAGACAGGCTGTGGTCCCACGTACAGTGAGGAGGTGGACTGTTGAGAGCGAGGAGGCTCTCAAGGACTGCTTCAACACCACTGTGTGGACGGAACTCTGTGGCCCACATGGGGAGGACATCAATGCCATCACGGACTGCATCACGGACTACATAAACTTCTGTTTTGAGAATACTGTTCCCTCCAGGATGGTACGGTGTTTTGCTAACAACAAGCCGTGGATTACCCCTGATATTAAGGCTCTCTTGAAGGAGAAGAAGAGAGCCTTCAAATCAGGGGACAAGAAGGAGCTGAGGTCTGTACAGAAGGAGCTGAGGAGGAAGATCAGGGAGGGAAAGGTCGGCTACAAAAGGAAGATGGAGGAGCAACTGCAGCAGCAGAACATCAGTGGGGTGTGGAGAAGCCTGAAAACCATCTCTGGCTTCAAAACGCCCCACTCACAGGCAGAGGGGGACCTGAAGTGGGTCAACGATCTAAACCTGCATTTCAATAGGTTTGATCAAACACCCACTCCTCCCCTCAATCAGCTGCATTCCAACACCTTGACACTTGGACTACCCCCCACAGCCACAGCCCTTCACACCTCTGGCTCACCTCACCATCGGACAACTTCACACCTCTCTGGACTCAGCCACCCCCCCAGCACAGAGCCCCCCTGCCCACCCCTCTCCTTTACAGCAGCCCAGGTGGGAAAAGAGCTGAGGAAGATCAAGGCGAAGAAAGCAGCTGGACCAGACGGCATCAACTCCAGGCTCCTTAAGTCCTGCGCAGATGAACTGTGTGGAGTTATGGAGCAGGTCTTAAACCTGAGCCTCAAGCTGAGGGTGGTACCACAGCTCTGGAAGACCTCCTGTGTGGTACCAGTGCCAAAGACATCGCACGCTAGGGACCTCAGCAGCTACAGGCCGGTGGCTGTCACATCCCACCTGATGAAGACACTGGAGAGACTGATCCTGGGACACCTCCGCTCCATGGTGGGACCCTCGATGGATCCGCTGCAATTTGCCTACCGACCTGGCATCGGAGTGGAAGATGCGGTCATCTTCCTGTCACATCGCGCTCTGGCTCTCCTGGAGAAGCCCGACAGCACTGTGAGAATCATGTTTTTTGATTTCTCCAGTGCCTTCAACACCATTCAGCCGGTGCTTCTGAAAGACAAACTGGAGAGGGCTGGGGTGGACCTTCATCTGGCAGAGTGGATTCTGCACTATCTCACAAACCGGCCACAGTTTGTGAGAGCCCGGCACTGTGTGTCTGACCTGCTGACCTGCAGTGTGGGGGCCCCCCAGGGGACTGTCCTGGCCCCCTTCCTCTTCACCCTCTACACTGCAGACTTCAGACACAACATGGACAGCTGTGTTCTGCAGAAGTTCTCTGATGACTCAGCGATTGTCTTCCTGATCACTGAGGATGACGACGTGGAGTACAGAGGACTGACACAGAACTTTGTGGACTGGTGTCAGCAAAACCAACTCCTGATCAACGCGGGGAAAACCAAGGAGATGGTGGTGGATTTTCGCAGACGCCGGTCTGCCGTCCCCTCACCGGTGAACATCCAGGGAATGGACATTGAGAGAATGGACTCTTATAAGTACCTGGGTGTTCACCTGAACAATAAACTGGACTGGACTCACAACACAGATGCACTGTACAGGAAGGGTCAGAGCAGGCTCTACCTCCTGAGGAGGGTTAGGGGACACTCCTGAGGACCTTCTATGACTCTGTGGTGGCATCAGCCATTCTGTACGGTGTGGTCTGCTGGAGCAGCAGCAACACAGAGAGAGAGAGGAAGAAGCTGGACAAAGTCATCAGGAAGTCCAGCTCTGTCCTGGGCTGTCCTCTGGACTCAGTGCGGGAGGTGGGCGAGAGAAGGGTCCTGGCAAAACTGACATCCAGCCATGCTGGACCAGGAGTCACATCCCCTGCAGGACGTCTTGTCTGCACTGGAGAGCAGCTTCAGGTACAGACTGCTCCACCCTCACTGTGTGAAGGAGAGATACTGCAGGTCTTTCCTTCCTGCAGCTGTCAGACTCTACAATGAACACTCCTGACTGTAATCCATTCACCTGTGCAATATTGTTTTAAGTGTCAACACTGATATCGAGAAAAACAGAGAAGCAGGGAACACCGAGGCCATAGTGCAATGGTGGTCAGTAAGGTTGCTTTAATGGAACAGACATAGCAGACAGAGATGACAAAGATCCCGCTACTACTGCTCACTCCTACATAGTTTGCAAGTCTGCCCCCTCGAGTGTCTGTGTGTTCCCCCCTCGAGTGTCTGTGTGTCCTCTCCTTCTCTCCCGAGTGTCTGTGTCCCAACAGCTTATATAGGATACAGGAGATGTAAATGTCCCTGGGTTTACATATAGACTGGTCAAGGATGGACTAAGATTAGCTGGTTAGGGTTCACCTTTCATGCCTAGGAGACAGTGGACACATGTCAGCTAACATCTTATGTCCCAATATGGAAAAGGTCAAAACAACGGGTCACAGCTGCTACATACAAGTCAAGAGAGGAGGAGATATTCAAAAATTCATGCTATCAAGCACCTTCTGGAAACCTGTGCAATATTTATATTATTATGTGCCATAATTATTTTATTTTATTTTACTTGAAGCACCTATTCACAATGCACACTCTTTACTTATGGTACTTTGAATATCCATACTCTGTCAGACTATATACTGTACATATTTATTATAGTGTATTTAATTGCTTATATTCTAATTTAGTTTATTTAGCTCTGCTTGTAGTTTCGTTTTTTAGTTAATTATCTTTGGCCAGACTGGTCTCTGATACATTTTGTCCTCTTGTGTGATACCACTGTGTGCTACTGCTAACTGTACTGATGCTGTTGCAACAATGCAATTTCCCCACTGAGGGACTAATAAAGGTTTTCTTCTTATTATTATTATTATTATTCTTATACCTCCTTAAATATACAGAAGTTAAATAATGCTACATACGGGTTTTAAATGTCCTGTTAAAGCGGTCCACTATACTTGCTTTTGTCTCATTTGCGGTGGAGAAATGACTCCATACTGATCCAATAGACATTTAAAATGCTTATTATAAAACTCTGTGCCCGCATTCATTTAAAGTTTTATTGGGACATGCCCCTCCACCAAAATGTCTTTAAAAGCATTTGTTACAGCAGGTCCCGTCTTTGACTTAAGACATCTAACCCACATTTCTTTAGAATATTCAGGCATGCCAACCAGATCAGCCTGAAATTGTTTGTCAACACCACTCACTAAAACCCTATTCCTAGGAAAGTGTCTTGCAGCTCTGGCATGAAGCGTATATGCATCCTGTGCCAATAAGTATTCCTTCACATTTTTTAAACTAGTTGACACACCCAACTTTTTGGCAGCATCATGGAGCTTGACCACACTCCCGAATCCTCCTGGATGGGCAGGGTCAAAATAAATTTTCTCTAACGTGTTTTCCATTGCCGTAGAATGACACAAATGACAAATTTTAGATTGAAACAAGCTTTTTATTTATTTAGTAATGAGTAGGGCATAAGCACATACATCACTCAGACCATTTCCACACATTTGAAATCACACGCAGCAGGCCGTTTGTTAGAACGTCATCACCCACCAACGTATCATACATCTGGCTGATTTTCTTCTCGACACTCTCTGCTTCCTTCAACCCATGTAGAATAATCTCTGTAATGCCCAAGATTCTAGGGTCGGTGGCAAACACCCCATGCACCTTCAGGTATGTCTTGATGGCCGGGAAGAATCGTTTGGTCCAGAGCATGTCCAGGATGGAGTAGTAGTGCGCCTCAAAGAAATACCCTGGAATCATGGTCAGACAATCATGATGCTTCTGGCTAGGATGGTAACCTCGCATCCATAACACTGCATTTTCCAGTACTTGTAAAGTACATTGTTCAGCAAATGAATCACTGCTATTTTAACAGTCTCCACAATCTTTTCAGACATTGATCCTCCAGGGTTCATCCGCTGCAGCAGTGCCTCATGGCTGTTGATCCATGAGTCCACTTCTTCTAGCGGGGTGGAAAGCATCACATCATTCAGTATGGAAGAGGTAGAAGTAGGGTCAATGTCTGTGGTTTGTGATGGCGATGTAGTAGTATGGTGCCCACAGTCACACACTTTAGATAAAGGGAAAAAATAAAGTTAAGCAAACATTTAAAAAAAACAAAGAGATAACCATGTATCCCACACAAAAATATCTACTGCTCATTTCTTAGAATCTGGTACATCTGATGATTTCCAGCCTACACATGAGACCATCCCCCGCATCAGACAATATATCATCAAATACAAGGCGTGTCCTAACACCCTTATAAGCCTGACTTATTCTTTCTCTCTTGATGGTGCTGTTAACCTCTCTAAACACACGGTGCATAGAGTGCCAGTCTCCCCACTGAATAAAAAACACATTTTTAAAGCACTCTTGGCACTTGTCCAGTGTGAGGAGGTATGGATGTAACCACCAGTCTCCAGACCCTCTGGATCTAACCAGACCCTCTATATAACATAATGTAATGAAAATAAAATTGGATGTATTTGTGACTCTTTTTGTACTTCTTTTTTGATTTCTAAAAGTGAGTGATGTTTTTGTGTGTTTTGCAACCTCTGTGTGGTATTGAATGTTGTAAATGTGATTTTTATGATGAGGACCCCAGGAAGAGTAGTAATGGGGATTGTAATAAACAAACAAACAAACTTTCATTAAAGTTCATTTTATGTATATGGGACAGGTCTTGGGCGACAGGAGATGCTTCCTATGATGTCATCAAGGCAAGGCATCTGGGCTTTGGGACACAGCCAGAGTCTCTCTGAGCGCCCAGCGGGCTGCGGAGCTGGACGCCATGACTGCAGTATTCCCGGCATTGCTTTCAAGTCGTACGTAGAGGTGGGAAACGCACTTTTCCAGTGTGGCTTTTGAACTTTAGAAAATTAGTAAATTATGACCTCTAGGTTGTATTTGATGCAAAATGTAGCTCTAAAAGGCTTTTAAAAGATGAGGAGTGTCAAAGCCTCGTTGTTTTCACCTCAAAAAACTTGAATAAACGGTGCAGCCACGTTCCCTGAAGGCACCATGAAGGTGGCAGAACCATCGTCGTCGTTCCCAGGCTGTCACTCTCACTGTGGTCAGAACAGGCTCAAACACTTGAAACTGAAAAAAGATGAAAGTAAAAAAAACAAAAGAAAAAATCTGAAACCCAAAAAATAATATTTGAAACTATTAAAAAAAAATATATAAAAAATTAGCATGAAAATAATAGATCTGCAAATTTGGTTTAAAATAAATATCAATTTTGGAATACATTTATGTATTTTTCAGAGTTCAACATTAAAACAGGAACTTTCAGTTTCATGTTTTTGTTTATGAGCTCCATTTGTGTTGGGGCTGTGATAGTGTTGTTTACATGTGTGTGATTAGGATTTAATGTGTGTGAGTGTGTGTGTGTATGTAAGTGTGTGCAGCAACAAACACTTATTACTCCCAATCAAAAATGCATTTTGATTGGGAGTCAACAGCACTTCCATTGACTCCCATTAAAAAAAATTAAATACCTTGAAATTGCTGTTTGACTTCCACATTTTTGTTTTTTATTCACTGAAGCTGAAATCTCTTCAATGTTTTATGTTTTGCTAATATATTTTGTTCTGTAAAGCTACCACCGACTGTCAACGTCACCATATTTATGCTATCATATATTATTACACACTGCAGGACTCATAAACTCACTCCTTCCAGGAATAAAAACATGAGGAAAGTTGCAGGACATCAAATTATTCCCCACTTAGGAAATCCTAAACAAAATCCTGGGAAAGTCTGGCTTTGTTTACACAGGAGCCATTTTGATTTCACCCATACTGTTAATGTGAAGTCATTTAAAAGTGACTTTAAAATAAAAAATAATAAAAATCTATTTTAGCACAATTTTTGACTCTGCCAGGCTTAGATAATTCCCACCCCCAAAACTGAATTGTCTTGGATGTAAAAGAAAAAAAAGCAACTTGCTTACCAAGAACACAGTGACTTTCCATGCTAAAACTGGCATTTAGTGGTTAAAATTTGCTAAAAATACATATTTGATATGTGTGATGAGGACTGAAGTGGATAATGGCATTCATGGGGGGAAAAAGTATATAAACATATACAAATTTCTTTGCAAGTTTAAAAATGACATTTTTTTCAATTTTTTTAACAAGGAATAAAAGAGAGATTAACCCTGACAAATGTTCAAATTAAGACTAAAAAACAGGTCTAAAACAAGGAATAAAACAGAGATTAACCCAGGCAAATGTTCAAATTAAGACTAAACCAGGTCTAAAACAAGGAATAAAACAGAGATTAACCCAGACAAATGTTCAAATTAAGACTAAACCAGGTCTAAAACAAGGAATAAAACAGAGATTAACCCAGGCAAATGTTCAAATTAAGACTAGACCAGGTCTAATCCAGGGCTAAAGTCTAAAGTGGTCTATGCTTCAGTACTGGAGCTGTGGTTTCAGCCTGGATCCACCAGAGGGCGCCACATCACTGACATTAACTCTGTCTCAGTCACAAAGAAAACAGTGGAGTGTGGTGAAGGTGGAACGGCTTCTGGAGTCAGAATGGAGAGAAATAAACATTCATCTTTTACCTTTTATATTTCCTCAGAACAAAACAAAGCTCTTCTAAAAACAAATGTTGATTCCAGTTTGTGTGCAGTTTTTTGTTTTTCCACAGTGTCATTTTTACAGCGTACAGGCGATCTGTGGTGACTCAGAATGTAAAGGTGATGTGAAATGTGTTGTGCGATGCTGTTTGTTTACGTTTAAAAGTATAAAAGTAAATAAAGTCTTCAATTACAAACAAACAAACAAACAAAGAAAGACCAGCACCAGTTTTAAAAACAAAGCCTGAAGAATGAAGACATTACCAAACATCAGCCTTCAGACACTGGAGGGTTAGACCAGGACCAGGACTGGGACTGGAACCAGGACCAGGGCCAGGAGCAAGACCGGGACCAGGGCCAGGACCGGGACCAGAGCCAGGACCAGGGCCAGGACCAGGGCCAGGACCAGGGCCAGAGCCAGGACCAGGGCCAGGGCCAAGACTAGGGCCAGGACCAAGACCAGGACCGGGACCAGGGCCAGGACCAGGGCCAGAGCCAGGACCAGGGCCAGGGCCAGGGCCAGGGCCAAGACTGGGACCAGGACCAGGACTGATGTGACAGGCCCCTCGCCTTTTACCAGAATATTTAAAAATATACTTTAAGATTATACAAACAAACACAGAAATAAATGAAAGCAGCAACAAAATAAACAAGGCACGGTGACGGTTTCTCAACTTTTTCTTCCCTTTTCTCCAAAACGATAAAGAACAGCATTTTTGATCATATTTGGTAAATCAAATCTCAGAGATCACCACATCCAAGACCAAGACTGTAAAAAAAATAATAAAATAAAAAGAAATAAAAATCTCAAAACCAAGACCAAGAATACAGTTTGGGACATCAGTTTGTGTTGTATGGAGGATTTTTAGGACCAGTAAATAAAAATAAAGTATTTAATAAAAGAACATTTAAATTGCTGTTTTAAATTGCATGTTAAAGTTTGTATTATTAATCAAAATTATAAATCAAACTACTTATTTATCTTTTAAAATGGCTTTTGGCAATCAGTTTATTAAAGTTAATATTAATTGCAGAATTAGTAATTGTATTTTTAAATTCACTTTTAAATTAACAATTAAATAGTTGTTTAGGAAATATTTTAACAATTGCTCTTTCAATTTAAAGAATAACAAATTAAATTGCAAATACATTTAATAATTCTCTCTTTAAAGTGTAATTTAAATGTTCTTTTATTAAATCCTTTATTATTATTTGCCTGGTCCTAAAATCCTCCATACAACACAAACTGATGACTTACTGTATTTTCCAGACTATAACTCTCACTTTTCTCCATCGTCTGGCTCAGGGTGCGACGTATACTCAGGTGTGACTTATATATTAAAATATTTCAGGTGTTGGTTATTTTCACACTGACAGCCACCAGAGGGTGCTCTAGGCTTGTGTACCAGCATCTGCTGCACCTGTACCACTGACAATTTAAAATGTAAACATTAACGCTAACAACTTAGGCTATAAAGACAACTGAGAAAGAGCGGAATAATTGGAAATGGAACTGATGCTGAGTCTGACGACAGCCACGCAGAGGAGGAAGCGGCGCTTCGTCTACCTCCGGAGTTGGCGAAGTTGTTCAGAAGCGACACCAAGGATGAAGAATTTAAAGGATTTAGCGATTAGGAGTGAGATGGTGAGTTTGGTGAACTTGTTATATTATGTTCTTTATGCTATAGTTATGTGAATAACTGTTAATATATTCAGGGGTGAAAGTAGATCTTTGCTTATGCCGGTACTATAACAAATTATGCCTACATATATATTTTTGATAGCAGAAAAAGCAGATACGTGGTTGAGAATGAATCTTGACTATAAATGAAAAATATAGACATGGCTTATACGGGGTTTGACAACAAATCAAACATACCCTATAAAGGCCAAGGCCCCAAACTCACTGGAGGCGTAACTGCAGCGTGGTGACAGCGTCAGGAACCGTTTTCACTTCAGGCCCAGCTCAGCTCAGAGCCACACTGCAGCGAGAGACGCGAGGCTCGTCAAACAGGGCTGTGACACCATCTCTGGTCTGCAGTAACAAAGTACTTCTGCAGTAACAAAGTACTTCTGCAGTAACAATGATGGTTCTCTGCTCCGTGTGACACAGACACACAGCTGTAAACACCGAGGGACAGTAGCTGCTGCTCGGGGGGACACAGGCAGCAGCTCCCAACTCCTGCTGCAGTCAGAGCTCGGGGAAACTCCTTTCTGCTGCTAACTCGCTAATAACTCACTAATAACTCACTAATAACTCGCTAATAACTCACTAATAACTCGCTAATAACTCTCTAATAACTCACTAACAGAACAGCCCAGTCTGTCCTCACACAGCCTGGGCCACTTCTGTCACTTTGTCCAGTTATTCACAGATAAAACATAGATTTTAAACTCCATGTTGTTTATGTTAAAGTCCTCTCAAGTGCTGACGCGGTGCTCCCGGTGTGCGTTGGGTTTAAGACGCGCATGCTCAATGCGTTTGTTTAAGGAAGCCAGAGAATCAGTGAATGATGAGAGGGGAGAGAGACATTCTGTGCATTAAATCACATCACAGAGCGATCATAAGCCACTAAAAACCACACAGACACAGATCTGATGAGATAAAGCACTGCCTGGGTCACACGCTTTAGCCTCAGATTTGTTTTTCTCTCATACGAGCGACCGCGGTCTGTGGCTGCTTTCTAATGTGTGTTAAAGCTGCAAAGACCGGACACAGCTGACCTCCTTCCACCCGGTGCTGCGTACCCTCTCTAATTCTTATGCAGCTCCGTAGTACCGGGCCGTACCGGCTTGCTCTCACCCCTGGTCCAGGTCTGGTCCTGTTCCTGGTTCTGGTTCTGGTTCTGGTCTGGTCCTGGTGTGGTTCTGGTTCTGGTTCAGGTCCTGGTCTGGTCCTGGTGTGGTTCTGGTTCTGGTTCAGGTCCTGGTCTGGTCCTGGTGTGGTTCTGGTTCTGGTTCAGGTCCTGGTCTGGTCCTGGTGTGGTTCTGGTGCTGGTTCTGGTTCTGATCTGATCCTGGTGTGGTTCTGGTTCTGGTTCAGGTCCTGGTCTGGTCCTGGTGTGGTTCTGGTGCTGGTTCAGGTCCTGGTCTGGTCCTGGTGTGGTTCTGGTTCTGGTTCAGGTCCTGGTCTGGTCCTGGTGTGGTTCTGGTGCTGGTTCTGGTCCTGGTCCTCGTCCTATTGCTGGTTCTGGTTTTGGTTTTGGTTCAGGTCCTGGTCTGGCCCTGGTCATGGCCTGGTCTTGGTCCTGGTCTGTGCCTGGTCCTGCTCTGTTCCTGGTCTGGTCCCAGTCTGGTCCAGGTCTGGTCCTTTTTCTGGTTCTGGTCTGTTCCTGGTCTTTGTCTGGTCCTGGTCCTGGTTCTGGTTCTGGTTCTGGTCTGGTCCTGACCTGGTCTTGGTTTCATCCTAGTCTGGTTCTGGTCTGGTCCCAGCCTTGGCCTTGGTATAGTTCTGGTCTTGGTTTGGTCTTGGTCTGGTTCTGGTCTGGCTCTGGCCCTGGTTTCGTCCTGCTGTGGTCCTGGACCTGGCCTGGTCCTGGACTTGGTCTGGTCGGATCTGGTCTGATCTGGTCTTGGTCCTGGCGTGGTACTGGTTGGGTCCTGGTTTGGTTCTGGTCCTGGTCTGGTTATGGCCTGGTCCTCACCTAGTCCTGGTCTAGTCCTGGTTTTGGCTTGGTCCTGGATTGAAGCCTCCTCTGCTGGGGAGAGTTTTAGTCCTAAATGTCTCTCTGAGTACCAGACCGCTCGCTAGTCCTGGTCTGGTCCTTGTCTGGTCCTGGTCTTGGTCTGGTTCTGTTCCTGTTCTGGTCCAGGTCTGGTCCTGTTTCTGGTTCTGATCTTGTCCTGGTCTTTGTCTGGTTCTTGCCCTGGTTTTGGTCCTGGTCCTGGTCTGGTCCCTGTCTGGTCCTGGCCTGGTGTTGGTCCTGGTCTGGTCCTGGTGGGATCTTGGTCCTGGTCTGGTCCTGGTCCAGTCCTGGTCCTGGCCTGGTGTTGGTCCTGGTCTGGTCCTGGTCCAGTCTTGGTCCTGGCCTGTTGTTGGTCTTGGTCTGGTCCTGGTCCAGTCTTGGTCCTGGCCTGGTGTTGGTCCCGGTCTGGTCCTGGTCCAGTCCTGGTCCTGGCCTGGTCCTGGCCTGGTGTTGGTCCTGGTCTGGTCCTGGCCTGGTGTTGGTCCTGGCCTGGTGTTGGTCCTGGTCCTGGCCTGGTGTTGGTCCTGGTCTTGTCCTGGTCCAGTCTTGGTCCTGGCCTGGTGTTGGTCCTGGTCCTGGCCTGGTGTTGGTCCTGGTCTTGTCCTGGTCCAGTCTTGGTCCTGGCCTGGTGTTGGTCCTGGTCCTGGCCTGGTGTTGGTCCAGTCTTGGTCCTGGCCTGGTGTTGGTCCTGGTCTGGTCCTGGTCCAGTCTTGGTCCTGGCCTGGTGTTGGTCCTGGTCTGGTCCTGGTCCAGTCTTGGTCCTGGCCTGGTGTTGGTCCTGGTCTGGTCCTGGTGGGATCTTGGTCCTGGTCTTGGCCTGGTCCTGGTCCTAGTCAGATAACATGACGCTTTAATCCTTAGTTCATAGTAAACTTAATTCGGTCCAATTTAGTTTGATCATATTTAATTCAGTTTGGTTAAATAAAGATTATTTTGTTAAACCTTATTTTTTGTCTGGTGTGTCCTCCTCAGTTGCGCCCCCTAGAGCCAGGGTCGTAACATTAAATAAAAGACAAATACATATTTGGGTTTAACTAAATCCATTGTAGATTTAGTCGACAAAACCAGACTAAAACTAAAAACAATTACATGACTAAATTTTGACTAAAACTAAATAGCATTTTAGTCAAAAGACTAAGACAAAACTAAATAAAAATTTGTTGTCCAAATTTTCACTGGTTTCCACTGATTCCTCACAGCTTTTTCAAAATGGCATCATACAAAAAGTTTAGGGAAGTAAAAACCTTTTTTTCTATGGTTCTGTTCAAAAAAGCATAACTGTTTCTTTATGGCAGCTGTAGAGTACTTATTAAACTTTCTGTTGTAGTCAGATAATGTTTTAAAGTTTGTAAAGAAGTTTGTCCAAAAATGGTTTAAGCATAATGTTGCCCCTTTATATCACTTTTATTTCACCTCACCATGTTTGCATCTGTTATAAATGATTTTATAAATGATGAATATTCACATTACCATCACAATTATTTGTTTGTCCATACATAACTTTTTGTGTCATGGTTTTACAGTTAAAATAATGTTGAAAATCATTTATCACTGTAATCTAGTTTTAGGTAAACAGGTCCACAAGTTAGGACTCTCTATCAGTTGTTGCTAAAGTTGATGTGGCTTAAAGTTTTGGTGTTTTGAAGTTGGTAAAGTGAGTGAAAAGTAAAAGTGCACTTTAGGTCACAGTGTTTGTCATTAAGCCTTCGCACTGTTCACACCTGTAATTTGTCCCATGACGGAGTGGCAGTGTGTGTCCCATTAATGGAAGCTAATGACTGCAGTGAACGTAGATTGTTTTTGCAGCTGCAGCACCGGGGACCTCATGGTCGTCACGGTAACCAGAAGCTGTGATCCCAGTGTGAACAGTAACAAGAGACACCTGATGCAACAACTGCCAAAGCTTCACACTAACAAGTTCAGAGAGAGGAAAACATCAACAGTGTATGACTTTGACAAACTTCAGTCTGATGTAAAACACTGGGTCACCCACCTGGGAACTACAACTTTGGAAACAAGACACAACTTTGTACAGGATTAGAGTTTGTTTAGGGATGAAAGTAATAACACACAGTTAAGTTTGGTTTGGAGCCAGAGCATCAGAGTCACACAGAACCTTTAAAGGAGCTATGAGCAGTATATATTTTTTATATTTCATAAAAATTATCCACGTCTCCCAGATATGATGTACTTTTAGAAACCCTAGGAACCACTAATAGCCCTGCATTTTGTGAGCGCAGTGTTCTGTAGTACTCTGTAGTACTCTGCAGTACTCTGTAGTACTCTGTAGTACTCTGCAGTACTCTGTAGTACTCTGTAGTACTCTGCTTGGTTGGTATGGCTCTGTAACATCATTAATGTAGGATGGAGCCTTGTAAGTCAGGAGAAGGATTTTAAACCTAATTCTGAATCCAACTGGAAGCCAGTGAAGTGAAGCTAGCACAAGAGTAATATGTTCTCTCCTGTTAGTTCCTAATAATAATCTTGCTGCTGCGTTTTGAACAAGCTGAAAACATTTTAATGAGTTTTTAGGGCACGCTGCCAGCAGAGAGTTACAGTAATCCAACCTAGATGTAACAAACGCATGGACAAGTTTTTCAGCGTCACTTTTAGATAAAATGTTTCTGATTTTGGTGATGTTACTTAAGTGAAAGAATGCTGTTTTACAGGCTTGGTTTATATGAGCCTTAAATGATAAATCTTGGTCAAATAAAACTCCTAAGTTTGTCACAGTAGAACTTGAGGCTACACTGACACCGTCCAGGGAGACTCTGGTCAGACAGAGCATCTCTCAGCTTTTTGGGGCCTAGTATAATGACCTCTGTTTTTTCTGGGTTTAGGAGGAGATAATTAATTGCCATCCAGGTCTTTATGTCTCTCACACAGGCACTAAGTTTCTCTACGCGGTCATTCAGATCAGGTTTAATTGATAAATACAACTGTGTATCGTCTGCATAACAGTGAAAATTAATGCCATGTTTTCTGAGTCTGTTTCCTAAAGGCAGCATGTAAAGCATGAACAGAATGGGTCCAAGCATTGAGCCTTGAGGCACTCCATAGCTAACTTTACTGCACTGTGAGGAATGTTCATTTACACTGACAAACTGGTACCTATCAGATAAGTAGGATTTAAACCAGCAGGGGGCGCACCTCTGACCCCTATGTCACAGTCTAATCTCTGGAGTAAGATGCTGTGGTCAATGGTGTCAAAGGCTGCACTGAGATCTAACAGAACCAGGACTGAGACCAGTCCATTGTCTGAACTTAATAACAAGTCATTTGTGGTTCTAACTAATGCAGTTTCTGTGCTATGGTGGGGTCTAAATCCTGACTGAAAATCTTCAAATAAGCTATTGTTCTGTAGTTGGCAACACAACTACAACTCTTTCTAGGATTTTTGAAACAAAAGGGAGATTTGATATTGGTCTATAGTTGGCTAAAATATCAGGATCTCGGCTGGGGAATGTGTTTCAGCATTAAACCATGGTGCTACTCGATTCGGCCTAACAACCTTTTGTTTTAGTGGAGCTACATTATCTGAAGCTGTCTTTAATGAGTGCATGGCGCTGTCAACAAACCCATCACTTTTACTTGGACTCAGGCTACGGGAGCTGTTCTCAATAAACTCACTCAACATTGTGCTAAATATTGGCTTTATTATGTGTTTAAACTCTGACACAGATTGGTCTGATAATGTTCTCCTAATATGGGCTTTGGTCATTGGAACAGTAAAGTCTTTGGGCCAGCTTTATCAAAGGTTTGCGTGCATGCTAAATGAAAAAGACTTGCTAAAAATGGAGCAAACCCAGGCGCAGCTGAGATTTGCGTCTCTCACAGGAGCAAATTCAGCGCGGCGCAGATTTTGCTGCTGTGATTCAATGAATCTGTAAAACAAGGCGTTCTTGCCAAAACGCGCAAAATTCAAGGCGTGGAAAATGCAAATGAAGTCGCTTTGCAGTCGCTGTTTGATTTATCACGAATACGGGAGCTAAATCTGCGTGAAAATTTAGCACGTTGGAGAAGCAGGTGCAAAAGTTTTGCGGAGGTAAGAGTGCAGCTTTTATTGCACATAAGTTCTAATGCTTTAACAGGGCTCATTTACAAAGATACAACAGTAATGTGTTGATTTGAAGTCGAAGGAAACAAAGAAACAGACTTTACCTGCGGCACTTTTTCTTTGATTCTCGCTCGTATTTCCTTGAACTTCAGCCTTTTACAGCTCCTGTCTCTGGGCTTTCAGTCTGTTTAACATTCTTTGAAATCCTTACAGTGACAGAACAGTCTTTAAACGCTGCGCAAACTCTACTCACTGTGTTTATCTCATTGCCTCCCAATGCTCGCTGCGGCGTTGACAGCTGCCCCTACAGAGCCTCAAGGCTGTGTGGATTTGATCGAGCAGAGGACATCGAAAATGTTTTTTAATTGTTATTTTATTCGATCACCATCAGCGCGCCATATAGGCTACTGATACATTTTATATAATTGTTTGAAAGGTTACTGGCTCTGACAGACAGTGAAAAGGACTTTCCTCTCCCTCCACCGTCTTACACAGAGGGGAAATAAGTCAGCGCCAAAATCGCATGAGACATTTAACAAGGATGGACTACACAAAGTTAATAAAAGAAAGTAAAATGCAATAAAAATAATTCTCTCTCAGAGACAGTGAACACAGCTCTACTACAGTCAGTCCTGTTATTTGTTGGACTCTCAGATTGTGTTTTGTGTTGCATCTCTGTAGGAAAGATGCAGTCAGAGCTGGCAAACAGCGTTGCTCTCGCTGTCAGTGCGTTTTATGCTCACGCAAAATTCTTATTTACATATCAGATTTGCGGCAGCAGTTACTTGCGCAGTTTCTCTTCGTATATCACAAGCAACACGCCCACAAATACCAGACACTATTTTTTAAGCTGCACTCGCAATTTTGCACTTGTCTTAGTAAATATGGCCCTTTGAGTATAAACTGAAAGGTAATTAGAAAGTGATCTGAGAGTGTGGGGTTATGAGGAAGGACAGTGAGCTCACTAATCTCTATACCAGAGGTTAAAACAAGGTCCAGGCTGTGCTTGTGACAATGAGTGGGTTCATTTATGTTTTGAGTGAAACCTATGTTGTCTAATAAAGCTGCAAATGCATTTCCTAGACAGTCGCTGCTGTCATCAATATGAATATGTGTGGATGAGTGGGGACAGGAGTTCTCACTGGCAATTAATGGAGTAAAAACTATGGACATGGTCATTAGTGTTAGAAGGGAGCCTAACATCCCCTCCCCTCCTCCTCCTCCTGTAGTTGGTGGTCAAATGATCCACAGAGTCTCCACATTTAAACTTCTTGGCGTTCTAATATCCTCAGATTTATCCTGGGACGCACATGTCAAATACATGCTCTCCAAAATACGCCCAAGGATACATTATCTTAGTGTGGCCAGAAGAGCAGGACTTCCAGCTGAGGTTCTCAAACAGATCTATCTGACTTTCATTAGACCTGTTCTGGAGTATGCCAGCCCAGTGTGGAGCGGGCTGACAAAAGGCCTCTCCGATGAATTAGAACGTGTGCAAAAAAGATGCTGCAGGATAATTGGGATCTCACCCTCTTCCCTTCCATCCCTGTGTGAGAGGCGGGATGTGGCCACACTGCACCCCTCCATAATGTCCTGAAAGACAGGTCCTCCCCTCTGCATGCTTTTATAACTCAGGCCCCCTCTACTGGATATGAGGTGAGACACCAGAGACAGTTTTTAGCAAACAAGAGCAAGACTAAAAAACATGAAATGTCTTTTATTCCGCGTGCTCTTAGATTGTTTTATAGGTAATTTTTATGGTTAATTTATAATGATTTTTTTTTAAAAAATCATTTATGCATTTCAGGTTTCACATTGTATGTTGTCTCCTGCCATGTCAATCTTTTAATAAATCTAATCTAATATTAAAATCCCCTACTATTACAATCTTATCTGAGTCTAACACTATACTGGATAGAAAGTCAGAGAACACAATTAAAAATTCGGAAAAGGGACCAGGAGCCAGTAGATGATTATAAACATACCTGGTTTTTGTTGCTTACAGTTACGGTGATTTATAGTTAGTATGAGGCTTTCAAATGAATTATATGTGTGTTTAGATCTGGGGCTAAGAAGTAAACTAGACTGTGATATTACTGCCACTCCCCCGCCTCCACCTGTGCTCCTCGCTGTCTGAAAGTTTACATGACTTGGGGGAGTAGCTTCATTAAGTCTCACATAATCATCCTGTTGTAGCCAGGTTTCTGTTAAGGCCAGTAGGTTAAGTTTATTATTGTTAATTAACTCATTAACTAACAGGGATTTAGAGAAAATGGACCTAATGTTTAGTAATCCACATTTAATTACGTCATTGTTTTGTTTATGATTAATATTATTAACGAGGCTACAAGAAGTTATTTTTATTAAATGTGTGGCTCTTACTCCTCTTATTTGTCTTTTGCTGTTGGAGTTAGTGTTAAAGTTTAGGCGGGGGACAGACACAGTCTCTTTTTGCTCTGCTAAAATACCTTTATACTGGGTTTGTCCCAGCTCGTAAGGAAGCTCAGAGAAGTGTTTTAAACTACTGCTCTGTGCCCGGGTCCCACCTCTGGCTCGTCAGGTTGGACGACTAATGCTATCAGCCATATTTCTAAACAGCAGTGCGGCTCCATCCAACGTGGGATGAATGCCGTCTCTCTCTAAGAGACCGGGCTTTTCCCAAAATGCTCACCAATTATCAATAAAACCTATGCTGTTTTCTGGGCACCATCTAGATAACCAGCGGTTGAATGATGAAAAGCGGCTGTACATTTCATCATTGGTCAAATTCAGCAGGGGACCAGACAATATTATTATGTCCGACATCGACTTAGCAAGTTTGCACACCGACCCTACGTTCAATCTGAACACCTCTGATTGTCTCCGCCGGGCGTCGTTACCGCCAACGTGAATCACGATTCGACGGAACCTGGTCCAACTCTGGGCTAAATTCCTAAGGTTTCCTTCAATGTCACCCTCTCTGGCCCCCAGAAAACACCTTACTGTAGCCGCTGGCAGCTTCACGTCTCTAACTATCGAGCTCCCAATCACCAGAGTCGATGGTTCAGCGGGTGTGTCGCTGAGGGGAGAAAACCTATTCCAGACGGGAAGCTTTGGGTGGTCTAAGTGTTTGCGTTTCGCGCTATGCTTCCTTCTTACTGTTACAAAGCTGTTCTGCTTTTCCCCCGGCTGCTGGGGAGGCGCTGGGGGCTAGTCTGGCTAGCACTCCTGCTACTGCTAGCACGGTCCGCGGTCCCTGTAGCTACCTGGTTAGCTGGCTTAGCCTCAGCCTCCACTGTGCAGAACAGCGCTTCTAACTGCTCTAACCTGGCCTCCAAAACTAAAAACAAAATACACTTCACACACCTGCTGCTATCATCACTGAAGGAGGCAGGATTCTCACTGAACATATGACACACTGAGCAGAACAGAGGGGTGAAAGCAGAGGACATAGACACCATGCTAATGCTAAGCTAAGCTAAGATAAGCTAAAGGCAAACAGAAGTTAATAACAAACTATTACTGAGTCATGAGCTGAAAGTGGCTTGGACACAAAGTGTTTATATATGATACTAGATTTTTCACAGAGCAACTAAACTGCTAGAGATATGCCTTAAATAATTCGCTTTAGTCAAATGACGAGCAGCAGTTGTGTACGCTACCAACAACACTGGAATGCACTCACCTCACCAGGAAGTGATGTCAGCAGTCACAGAAAAAAAAAAAAAAACTAACAATGGAACTAATACCATAACTTTTTGCAAAAAATTATAAAGTATACTCTCAAATTTAGTACAGTGGCCTGGGGTTTGTTGTGTCAAAAAGACAAAAAGTGAAGCAAAGTTGAATATAACTTTATGTTGTTGTTAAAAGCACAAAAATTACATTCACAGAGAGGCCTCTAGTGGTAATTTAACATCCACATTTCTATGTATAACAATTTCGCACCAATATACACGTTCTAGAAAACAATACAATTCAATATGAGGTGATGTGTATTGATGTAGTTGCGTCATAGGAATAAAAAACGATACATCAATATAGTAAATGAATCGTTACACTCATAGTACACAGAGTGATATGTTTATTTTACTAAGTATTTATTAATTATGATGATTATGGATTACATTAATATCATAATACTGAATACTGACTTCGGGGAACATTCGCAGATATTTGCGACCCTCCACCCGCTGCACCCCTGCCTTGTGCGGCGTGTACAGGAGAGAGAGAAAAACAGCTGCTCTGAACGAGGTCTTATTTTTAGTAATACACCACCTCTCCGTGAACCTTTTCATGCTGTTTTGTTAAATTTAATGACTTTTATAGTTTCATTTCATGTGTAATGAACCAAGACCGTGGCCATATCAGGACCAGGTGGAGGCGGAGGACTGGGGTCAGACCAGGACCAGACCTGGACCTGGATAGCGCTGGGGATTTGGCCGCGGACCCTCGCGGATCCTGCAGGCAGTGAACTCAAAACATTGATAGATAGATAGATAGATAGATAGATAGATAGATAAGTTTATTGTCACATGCACAAAAAAGTACAGCAAAATTGTGTTTGGAGCAAGCCTCCGGGCCGCAGCTATTTGTCAGCGCCGCCACACGCTCTCCAGAAAGTTAAATACAGTTTGCAAAGGCATACATACACAAACACAACAGTAATATAACATAACAACACACAGTACACATGGTCACGTGATGGAATTTTCATTTGGACTTGGGTGAGGGAAAGAGGAAAAAAAGGAGGAGGAGGCAGACGGATGGAGAGGGGGCTGGGATGGGGAGGGGTGTGTATGATGCAGTAAGAGTCTGAGCTTATGTTTTGAGAAATTGGAGCCACGACTTGATGTTGACAAGTTCAGTTCTGTAGTTTGTCCTTGAAGGGAGATCTGGCAGTGCACAGGGAGAGATAAGAAGACCCAGCTGTGAGTGACCTCCCGAACCGAGGGAGGAGATATAGGGAGAAGGTACAATTTTTAATCCATTTAAGCTGATCTTCAGTTAATTTTGTCCGGATCATAATCAGTCAATCAGTTCTGGAGCTCAGCGTCGCTGGCATACATCCGGTTGATGGAGTGACTTTGCTTCATGGTCAGTCCAGTAACAGTTCACCAGTCTGACCCCCGATGGTGTCCAGTCTCCTCCACAGTCTGGGCTGAGATGTCCCGGGACAGTCCTCAGTCTGGGCTGAGACGTCCCGGGACAGTCCTCAGTCTGGGCTGAGACGTCCCGGGACAGTCCTCAGTCTGGGCTGAGACGTCCCGGGACAGTCCTCAGTCTCTGCCACTCTCTGATGTAATACTTTCAGTCACTCACATCCCTGAAGCACCCTTTCATTTCCACAGACAGCAGCTGGGTGAATTTGCTGGCAGCTGTCTTACAAATCTTCCGATAGGTCAGGGCATTCCCAGGGCCAAAAATAGGAACCCTGCTATGAAAAATTCCAAATATGAATAAATCCACATCCTCCACAGACTGGACTTCCAGGCACACGACATTACCAGCTGGTCCAGGCGCCACGTGCACCGAAGGTCCCGTCCGGGCAGGTAGGTTCCCCCGGGACCTCTCTTAGGGTGAAAATGTCGTCAATAGCGCTGAGCGACCAGTTAATCAATTCCATTTGAGTATTTTCAGGAGCACAGCAAAGCAGGGGGTCAAAAAGAAAAAGTCTGACAAGACAAAAAAAAGGAGCAAGCACTAGACAGAGCGGGAGCAGTAAGAAAACACGTCTGCACTGTATCTCGAGGTGGATCAGCTGAAAGCCTGACAGCAGCAGCACGGCCCAAACACACTGCACGCGGATCAGAACGAGTTTTGCCTCGGCGCCCGGGTTAGCAGATTGGAGTAGCCTACATTGCCGAGGCACCCGCCTTCGACCGCCACCCAGATCACTCAGCACCAGCCCCTTACGGTCCTTCCTGCAGGTGGTGGGCCTACAGGAAGGTGTTTCCACGCAGCCTTTTCGGGCTGGGCCCAGTCACCAGGCCCTCACCTGGTGGCCTTACAAACTATTTAGTTTGGAGATGAGCTAATTGTTGTGTATTACTGGTTAATCACTGGTTGTAACCCTAACCCTAAATCACTGGTTGTTTGGATCAGCAATTTCAGTTAAATATATCATATAGCAGTCAAACACAGTGATATTTGAGAAGTGAAATGAAGTTTATGAACAGAACCGGTGACAAAGGGCAGCCCTGCCGGAGTCCAACATGCACTGGAAACAGGTCCGACTTACAATCGGCAATGCGAACCAAACTACTGCTCCGATCATACAGGGACCGGACAGCCCTTAGCAAAGAGCCTCGGACCCCATACTTCCAGAGCACCCCCCAAAGGACACTACGAGGGACACGGTCGAACGCCTTCTCCAGGTCCACAAAGCACATGTGGACTGGTTGGGCGAACTCCCATGAACCCTCGAGCACCCGATAGAGGGTGTAGAGCTGGTCCACTGTTCCACGGCCAGGACGAAAACCACATTGTTCCTCCTGAATCCGAGGTTTGACTATCGGTCGGATTCTCCTCTCCAGTACCCTGGAATAGACTTTCCCGGGGAGGCTGAGAAGTGTGATCCCCCTGTAGTTGGAACACACTCTCCGTTCCCCCTTCTTGAAAAGAGGGACCACCAACCCGGTCTGCCAGTCCAGAGGCACTGTCCCCGACCGCCACGCGATGTTGCAGAGACGTGTCAGACACGACAGCCCCACAACATCCAGGGACTTGAGGTACTCAGGACGGATCTCATCCACCCCCGGAGCCTTGCCACTGAGGAGCTTTCCAACCACCTCAGTGACTTCAGCTTGGGTGATGGATGAATCCTCCTCCGAGTCCCCAACCTCTGCTTCCTCAACGGAAGACGTGTCGGTGGGATTGAGGAGATCCTCAAAGTATTCCTTCCACCGCCCGACAACATCCCCAGTCGACGTCAACAGCTCCCCACCCTCACTGTAAACAGTGTTGGTGAAGAACTGCTTCCCCCTCCTGAGGCGGCGGACGGTTTGCCAGAATCTCTTTGAGGCCGACCGATAGTCCTCCTCCATGGCCTCCCCGAACTCCTCCCAAACTCGAGTTTTTGCCTCCACAACCGCCCGGGCTGCAGCACGCTTTGCCTGCCAGTACCCGTCGGCTGCCTAGGGAGTCCCACAAGCCAGCCAGGCTCGATAGGGCTCCTTCTTCAGCCTGACGGCATCCCTTACTTCCGGTGTCCACCACCCGGTTCGGGGGTTGCCGCCACGACAGGCACCAGAGACCTTACGGCCACAGCTCCTGACGGCTGCATTGACAATAGAGGTGGAGAACATGGTCCACTCGGACTCAATGTCTCCAACCTCCCCCGAGATCTGGTTGAAGCTCTCCCGGAGGTGGGAGTTGAAGACCCCTCTGACAGGAGGCTCAGCCAGACGTTCCCAACAGACCCTCACAATACGTTTTGGGCCTGCCGAGTCTGTCCGGCCTCCTCCTCCGCCAGCGGATCCAACTCACCACCAGATGGTGATCAGTTGACAGCTCAGCCCCTCTCTTCACCCGAGTGTCCAAGACACACGGCCGAAGGTCAGATGACACGACTACAAAGTCGATCATTGACCTCCGGCCTAGGGTGTCCTGGTGCCACGTGCACTGATGGACACCCTTGTGCTTGAACATGGTGTTCGTTATGGACAATCCGTGACAAGCATAGAAGTCCAATAACAAAACACCGCTCGGGTTCAGATCAGGGAGGCCGTTCCTCCCAATCACGCCCCTCCAGGTATCACTGTCGCTGCCCACGTGAGCGTTGAAGTCTCCCAGCAGAATGACGGAGTCCCCAGTTGGAGCACTTTCCAGCACCCCTCCCAGGGACTCCAAGAAGGCCGAGTATTCTACACTGCCGTTCGGCCCATAGGTCAAAACAACAGTGAGAGACCTGTCCCCAACCCGAAGGTGCAGGGACACGACCCTCTCATTCAACGGGGAAAACTCCAACACATGGCGGCTGAGCTGGGGAGCTATGAGCAAGCCCACACCAGCCCGCCGCCTCTCACCGCGGACAACGCCAGAGTAGAAGAGAGTCCAGCCCCTCTCAAGGAGTTGGGTTCCAGAGCCCAAACTGTGCGTGGAGGTGAGCCCGACTATCTCTAGTTGGTAACGCTCAACCTCCCGCACAAGCTCAGGCTCCTTCCCCCCCAGCGAGGTGACATACCATGTCCCCAGAGCCAGTTTCTGTGTCCAGGGATCGGGACGCCGAGGCCCCCACCTTCGACCACTGCCCAATCCTGCTTGCACCGGCCCCTTACGGTTCCTCCTGCGGGTGGTGGGTCCACGGGAGATAATTTTTATGGACACAATTTCTAGGTGTAGCCAGGGGCCGGAGGGTGTCAGGTTTGGGGACCACAGGATTTCATCTCTGCTTTTTGCGGATGATGTTGTCCTGTTGGCTTCATCAGGCCAGGACCTTCAGTGTGCACTGGGGCGGTTTGCAGCCGAATGTGAAGCGGCTGGGATGAGAATCAGCACCTCCAAGTCCGAGGCCATGGTTCTCGACCGGAAAAGGGTGGCTTGCCCTCTCCAGGCCGGAGGAGAGTTCCTGCCTCAAGTGGAGGAGTTTAAGTATCTCGGGGTCTTGTTCACGAGTGAGGGAAGGATGGAGCGTGAGATCGACAGACGGGTCGGTGCAGCGTCTGCAGTAATGCGGTCGTTGTATCGGTCTGTTGTGGTGAAGAAAGAGCTGAGTCGAAAGGCGAAGCTCTCGATTTACCGGTCGATCTACGTTCCTACTCTCACCTATGGTCATGAGCTTTGGGTCATGACCGAAAGGACAAGATCTCGGATACAAGCGGCCGAAATGAGTTTCCTCCGCAGGGTGGCTGGGCGCTCCCTTAGAGATAGGGTGAGGAGCTCGGTTACCCGGGAGGAGCTCGGAATAGAGCCGCTGCTCCTCCACATCGAGAGGAGCCAGCTGAGGTGGCTTGGGCATCTGTTCTGGATGCCTCCCGGACGCCTCCGGGCATGTCCCACCGGGAGGAGGCCCCGGGGAAGACCTAGGACACGCTGGAGGGACTATGTCTCTCGGCTGGCCTGGGAACGCCTTGGGGTTCCTCCTGAGGAGCTGGAGGAAGTGTCCGGGGAGAGGGATGTCTGGGTGTCCCTGCTTAGACTGCTGCCTCCGCGACCCGGCCCCGGATAAAGCGGAAGAAGATGGATGGATGGATGGAAATGAAGTTTATAGGATTTACAGAAAGTGTGCAATAATTACTTAAAAAAAGTAGGCAGGTGCATAAATTTGCGCACCCTTGTTGTTTTATTGATTTTAATACCTTTAGCACTAATTATTGGAACACAAAATTTGTTTGGTAAGCTCATTGACCCTTGACCTACATACACAGGTGAAGCCGATCATGAGAAAGGGTATTTAAGGTGGCCATTTGCAAGTTGTTCTCCTCTTTGCATCTTCCCTGAAGAGTGGCGACATGGGAGAATCAAAACAACTATCAAATGACCTGAAAACAAAGATTGTTCAACATCATGGTTTAGGGGAAGGATGCAAAAAGCTAGCTCAGAAATTTCAGCTGTCAGTTTCCACTGTGAGGAACATAGTGAGGAAATGGAATAAGGTGCTGTGGACTGATGAAACTAAAATTTAGTTATTTGGACATAACAAGGGGCGGTATGCATGGCAGAAGAAGAGCACAGCATTCCAAGACAAACACTTGTTACCCACAGTAAAATTTGGTGGTGGTTCCATCCTGCTGTGGGCCTGTGTGGCCAGTGCAGGGACTGGAAATTTTGTTAAAGTTGAAGGTCGCATGGATTCCAGTCAGTATCAGCAGATTCTTGCAAACAATGTTCAAGAATCAGTGACAAAGTTGAAGTTGCGCCGGGGCTGGATACTTCAACAAGACAACGACCCTAAACTCTGCTCAAATTCTACCAAGGCATTCATGCAGAGGAACAAGTATAACGTTCTGGAATGGCCATCTCAGTCCCCAGACCTGAATATTATTGAAAATCTGTGGTGCGATCACCATCAAACTTGACTGTACTGGAGATGTTTTGTAAAAAAGAATGGTCAAAAATACCTTCAACCAGGATCCAGACCCTCATTGGAAGCTATAGGAAGCGTTTAGAGGCTGTTATTTCTGCAAAAGGAGGATCTACTAAATACTGATGGAATTTTTCTGTTGGGGTGCCCAAATTTATGCACCTGCCTACTTTTGTTTAAGTAATTATTGCACACTTTCTGTAAATCCTATAAACTTCATTTCACTTCTCAAATATCACTGTTTGTCTGCTATATGATATATTTAACTTGCTGATCCGAACAACCAATGATTTATAAAGGAAAATCTTGAAAATGATCAGGGGTGCCCAAACTTTTTCATACGACTGTAGTTTGGAGATGAGCTAATTATTGTGTATTATTGCCTGCATGATACGTTGGGAAACAAGTTTTTATCTGTGTACCCTTTTTGAAACTTGAGCCCCTGCCCCCCAGTAGCTCTCTGCACGGCCCTGATCCTCTGTAACAGCTCACCTTTATGACGCTGATGGACACCTGCCCATCTGGCATTATTTACACAAATAATACAAATCTATTTTTTAACTGCACAAAATAGCAACTGAGTAATTATACTGTTGTTCAACTGAGCATAAGCAGCTGCTTCGTAACATGTACATGTTCACATACTCACACATTTTATTTTTATTACCTTAAATATTTTCTATTATGCCATTTTGCTACAAAATGAAAAATGTCTGTGAGAAATCAGCGGAAAAAGAGCTGTACACCGTTTTTTTTTTTTTTTTTTAGATAAATGAATTAGAGCAGAAAAAAGTCAGTTTTGCATAATCTTTAAATGTGCTGTTCATAAACTCATCAACACAACCATGATCCTGGCAGTGATATGAAGCTCTGCAGGTTAAACCTCTGGGAGACGAATGGTGAAGGCATGTGCTTGGGCGAAGGATACTATATGCAGAATAAAATAGCAAAAGGGATTTCAAAATATCACAATATTACATACACAGCTCTTATTGCAATTAGGCCTATCTGAGACTTTGTAAACAAAATACATCAGTTGTATATGATTCCAGTCTTTGTTGTGGTTCACTCAGTGCTCGGGCTTTAATGTAAAACAAGATAGAATTTCAGAAACTAACAAACACATTCAAGTTTTGTAATTCAGTATTTGGAAAAGTAATGTTTGCCATGAGAGCTGGAGTAAACTCTGACCACACAAAATGCAGAGTACTACAGATATTCAGCAGCAGGTGCTTTCTGAGGCCTTCAAAGAATCAGGCATGGATTTGTTTTTAAAATGAGTGCACTCTTTTTGGTTTAGGAACACAAAATAGAAAAAGCAAGATTTATTACTTGGTAAACTTTACCAAAGTTAGTCAAGTGTGCTGAGTCATTGATTTGATCACTGCTATCCAAAGTTAAGTTGTGGAGTTGTTTTGGCTCATGATGCAAGTGGCTTGGGAGGTCCAGTGTCCATCTGGGAGCAGGCGGAGGTGGAGGGAGACGAGAGAAAAAGCGTCTGAATGAAGTCATTTCTTCCCCCCACCCATCTCCTTCCTCCAACATGAGCAGTCAGCAGCTGTACCAGTGCTACCCAGAACTGGGCAATCTGTCCTGCACCAGGCAGATCCCTGATCAGAACTTCTACATCTATCTTATCGTGCTTTACATTTTCACCTTCTGCACCGGCATCCTCAACCTTATGGTCATCATCGCTATCTCGCATTTCAGGCAAGTCACAAGCTCTGACATCAGGTTTATTGTAATGCATAAACTCATTTTGTTTCTTTTTCTCAGGCAGCTGCACTCCTCTCCTAACTTCATCCTCCTCAACCTGGCTGTCACAGACTTCCTGATGTGCTGCGTGGTGATCCCAGTCGAAGGTCCCTTCTCATTCACTTGCTGGCGAGTTGGTGACATCCTGTGCCTCCTGTACTATGTTTTTAAATCCACGCTGCTTACTGTATCAATCGGAGGCATGATCCTTATCTCAATAGACCGCTACGTAGCCATTTGCAACCCCATGCACTACCCCACCGTGATGTGCAGGAGATCCATTAGCATCGCCCTGATCGTCTCCTGGATCGGCTCTGTCCTGTACTGTTTAGGGATTTACCATTACAATCTCATTCAGCCAGGGCAGTATAAGAGTTGTGAAGGGGAATGCTTGTTAGTGATGACCTATCTTGAATATTGGTTTGACCTGGCATTGAGCTTCTGTGGGTCCTTTGTGCTCATAATTATACTGTACTTGCGAGTTTTCTTTGTGGCAGTGTCGCAGGCCCGTGCCATGCGTTCTCATGTTGCAGCCACTGCTCAGCAGCCGGCGGTGAACTCCAGGAAATCAGAGCTGAAAGCGGCGCGGAATCTGGGCTTTGTTGTGTTTCTCTTTCTCCTCTGTACCACGCCGAACTACACACTGTTCTTTCTGAGCGAGAATATAAACATATATCTATTGTCCTTCCTGTTTAACTTGACCTATCTGAACTCATGTTTTAACCCCTTACTCTATGCGCTCCTGTATCGCTGGTTTAGGAGATCTGTGAAGCAGATAGTGACGTTTAGGATTTTGCAAAGTGGTTCACGAGATGCAAATGTACTATGATGACTTCAAGTGCAGTGTTAATATATGAAAAAGCATGTTACTGATAACTCATGTGCAATGAATTTGAAATAGCACTTTACACATTTAATATGACATCTGTAAACACTGAGGCATAGGGTTGAGAACCAAAAGGGCGCAAGAGACATTCTGGGTTTTGTTGAGATTTACAAGACTTACAAATCAAATGAATGTTCTTGTTTTTACTATTATTATAAAAAAAAAAATATAAGACAGTGGTTCTCAAGCTGTGGTACGGGTTCCACTGGTGGTACTCAGGAGTTTTTTTGCTGTTTTAGTCCTGCTTTGATAAATAAATTCTGCTCTCAAAACTTTTATGTGAAGACCACTGCTTAGTCTTTGTTCAGGCCCAGTTTAGTCCTGGTTTAGTTCTAGATTTGTCCTGATTTAGTCCTGGTTATGTGCTGGCTTAGAACTTGTTTAGTCCTGGCTTAGACCTGGATTCGTTCTGGTTTAAGTCCTTGGTTAGTCCTGATTTAGTCCTCGCTTAGATTTGGTTTAGTCCTGGTTTAGTCCATGTCATGTCCTTATGTAGTGTTACTTCTTTACTTTATTAAAGATAATACTTGGAAAGCCAAATATTTCCTGAGGTGGTGGTCTGTGATCTGTGTGTTTGAATATTTAGCATTTATGAATTGAAATTTGACAAAGTCAGTACTGTGCCATTTTTTCTTCTCTTGTAAATGTTACTTACAGCCTTTGGTTCTCAGCCCTCAGTATACAAAAAAGATTTATGTGTATATCTACTGTAAATGTTTATTTAGCAATTGAAACATCTATACTTAATACAAAATGCATGGTAGTAATTGTAGCTCTTCATTGTACACACTGCTTGTGTTGTTCTCTCTCGGCTATGAATGCAAATTGAATTTTCCACAGGTAATAGATATTGCATTACACTTCTGAAATGAAAAGCAGTTTTTCACCAATAGAAAAGGCTCCCCCTGTGTATGCACCGCCCATGTGGGAGTCAAAGATACCAAACCCAGCATTAGTGGATGGGAACAATTAGTCTACACAAAAGCACTTTTATCATCACATGGGATTTCTTTTGTGGAAAATATAATTAATACTAATGAAAAAGAGCAAAGGTTATCAGTGTTATTTATACATTTATTGATTAATAACATAAAACTCTGTATGAAGTCTTTTGTGAGTATTTCTATAACCTTATTCATAGCAATCCATGAATGTAAATAATATACAATATATTATAAATAAAATGTATTTTGTCTCTAATTGTTTTGGATTGTTTATTTCACATATGAAAAAAATAAGATAAGATAAAAGATAAGTTTATGTCTAATAAAAGAAATTCCTATTGCCATTACAAGTTAAAGGTACTGTAACCACATACACTCATACTGGTTATAAACGGTACTGCAGTCTAAATCAAAACAGTGGTCTCTTGTCTGATTGGACAAACAGTGATGCAGTTTTAAAACCAAAACACAAAATGTAAACAAAAACAACTTGGCCACTATGTAAAACATATTTTTAATTGTTAATAAATCAACTGTACCATTGCTATCAGTAAAAATAATATTTGATTTAAAGAGCAACTCAACCCTAAACCACTTTTTTTTAGCTGGTCAGCTGTACAAACCAGGCTTTAGTGACACATCTCACTATTTATTAGAACTGGGTATTTCCAACAATCTCACGATACGATACATATCCTGATACATACTGAACAAAGCACAGGGTCAAACAAGTTTACATGGATGTTTTATATTCTGTATATTGGCTGTGGTAAGTTAGTTTCTGTTGTGATGGAGAGCATATTAAAGTAACAGGGAGAGCAGTAGAGAAGGATGAGCTGAATACTAGTGTACAACAATAACAGAAGATGTGGGCTGGCAGAGAGGGCACGGAGCTTTTGTCCACATTCACCTCCAGACTGTTATTGGAGCACCGTTAATGAAGTGAGTGACAGACTGTAGGTAGGAAATAATGGAGTTATTGTCTGTAAGCAGAGCCAGGATAGCAGTGCCGTCCGAGTACTTGAAATAGATGGTGACAGGTGAGGGGCTAATACAGTCGTTTGTATAGAGGGTGTAGAGAAAGGGGCTTAGCACACATATAAGAACTCATCCTGAACTATAAGCTCACAGCTTATAGTTCAGGATGAGTTTCTTCACTTTCTTGCAGGATGAGCTTGTCCTACTTGCTTCAAATCACTTTGATTCTCAGTGGATTGAATCGTCAAGAAAAGTCTTGTTCGAATTGTGTCCAAACACCAAGCAATGCTATGTGGCATTTAACCGCCATCAGAAAGGTGTAAATGACATCAAAAGTTGTTTAAAACTAAACTAAACTAAACGAGTGCAGTGAAGACATACCGCGTTTTTGTCTCCCACTTCCTCAATGAGTTGCCGCCGGAGACATTCAACAGCATGGACATCTCTAACCTTCTCTGCAAGATGGAGCGTTTACACAGTGAGATCTGTGCTCTTAGACAGGCAGTTAAACTCCAAGCTGTTGTTGGTGAGGATTTGCATACCGTCACTTCCACAATTGATCGCAGAGTTGCTGTAATGGAATGACATATGGTGTCCTATGGAGGGGAACAGCTCGGCGTGGACATGTCTGCAGCGAGGATCCCCAGCGCTGGTGCACATACTGAAGCCATAGCTGTTGTTGAGGAGACCCCCGAAGAGCTGACTGTACTGACTGGCTCCCGGGTCGCTACATGCTTTGAGAAAGGTAATGTCAGTCTTCCTAATTTCCCTTGGAGCTTGGTAGTAAAGCAAGGCCGGCCTATGAAGGATGAGAGCCATTCTGCCCGAATAAAGCAGCGCACTAACAGATCTGAGCGCAAGAGGCCAGAACCCATGTATGGCACTGGTGTGCAAAGTAACATTAAAGTAGTTCGGACAAAGCTTGTTAATGTCTTTGCCACCAAATTCCATCCTGATCTTGATGCCGAGACACTTAGTAATTATCTTATCTAAGAGAAACTTAGCCGTGATGTTCAGTGTGAATGCATTGACACTGGGAACACCAGATGTAGCTCTTGTAAAGTCAGCGTTGAGTGCGAGGATGTTTCGGAGGTGTATAAACCCAGAGCTGTGGCCTGAGGGATCGCTAGTGCGGCGATATTATGAGCCAAGGAAGACGACGCATAAAGGGCCTGTCGTCACTACTTTTCTCACATGCTGCAACGGGATCCGCTGGAGCAGTGGCTGCACTATCTCATTAATTCATGCGGGTCATTTCTTATAACTGTTGCGGACTGCGTGTTGGAAATACTGCAGCGGACAGAGCATGGCGTCTGGTCGTGGATAACTTGCTGCAAAAATGTGATATACTTTGTCTTCAAGAAACCTTTTTGCTTAAACAGGATTTGGGACAGCTGAACTCTGTTAAGGACAGTTTCCATGGCGCTGGGGAGTCCACAGTGGATTTGACTATGGGCATAGTGAGAGGACGGATAGCAGGGAGCGTGGCTATTCTATGGCATAAAAAGTTAGACACAGTGATAAATGTTGTCAGGACTGGAGTTGATTGGTGCATAGCTGTGCAATTAAAGTTGGAAAACAAGGAGTTCGTCATTTTGAATGTCTACACACCATATGAGAGTTTGCAGAATGAAGATTTATATATGAATGACTTGCTTTTATTAATTATTTTATTTGTGAGCATCATTTTGCATCTATTTGTGTGGTAGGTGACATGAATGCTGACGTTTCGAACAGCAAGTCTGTGTTTGCTAAGCATATGTTGCAGTTTTGTGAGGATAATAATCATATACTGTTTAGTCATTTATTGTTAGCAGTGGACAGTTATACCTACATAAGTAAAGCATGACATACAACGTCATGGCTTGACCATTGCATTAGCACTGCTGATGCACATGCTGTTCTGAAATCTATGGAAATTTTGTATGACTATTCTATGTCAGATCATGTACCATTTGTCAGGCTGCTGGATACTAAAAGTCTTCCCGAGCTGATACACAGAGTAAATGATGGCTGCAAGGACAAGTTGGAATGGACCAAACTTTCAAAAGATGATCTTATGACATATTACATTAAAACAGACAATGGCCTAAGCAATGTACATGTACCCAGACCTGCCATCATGTGCTCAGATGTTAATTGTAATGATAGGTCCCACTGTAAGGACCTTTGTGTAATGTATGGTAAGGTATTGTTGATGCTATTTATGAGAGCAGTAGATCATACCTTACATGTGTAAAGGCAAGCCAGGCTGGAACAAGCATGTGGCAGTACACCATGCAGAAGCTTAACAAGCATATAAGGTATGGATGCAAGCAGGCAGACCCAGAGCTGGGCCTGTCCTGGAGTATAAAAAGCTCTCCAGTGCAAGATATAAATACGCCATTCGCTATATCGCTAAATGTGAACAGAATATGAGAGCGGACTCTATGGCAGAAAAACTGCTATCTAACAATGTTATGGGCTTTTGGAATGAGGTGAGGGCTCAAAACAGGGTTAATAGATTACTCCCCAGTGCCATAGAGGGGTCAATAATATAGCTGACCTGTGGAGGCAACACTATTCTGCCTTATTCAACTGTGTTAAAGTGAGCCCTTTAAAGTGGGAAGTATTGCTAACAGGGATGCTGTAATTATTACTCCTTGTGAAGTGCATCAAGCAATAGCACAATTGTCCGATAATAAGGCAACTGGTTCAGACAATATCACAGCAGAACATCTAAAGTATGCAAGCTCAAAGACTGCTGTACTGCTCGCTTTGTGTTTTTCCGGGTTCATGACCCATGGACCGTTACCTGATTCTTTACTGTCTGTCACTCTAGTGCCTGTCATTAAGGACAAAGCGGGCAAAGTTGGGAGCCTGGATAACTATAGGCCAATAGCCTATAGTTTTGAGAAGATACTGTTTGATCGTCTGTGTCACTGTATAACCATAACACATAATCAGTGTAGGGTACATATATAAAAATATATACACTGAACTAAGACAAAGATTAAGAGTAATAACTCCGCATTGGTACCAGTTAGCCTTGCGCTAACGTGCAGATTAAAACACCTAAACTAATGTCTTAAGAGGGAAGGATTGACCAGGAGGGACTCAGTTTAATAGATAAAGACCACCAAACTCAACTTAATTTAGATTAAGTATAACGTTTATTTACACAATAAGGTGGAATAGTGTACTGAGGCACAGGTAAATATCGAAAGGAATGTAATTATGAACAGAACCGTTATGCAGAATTATTGATTAACTAATGATGAATTGCAGTGGAGTAAGTAATAAATTGACTTATTAAATTATTGGAAATTTAGGAATAAGGGAGTAGACTCTGAGACTATAAGTGCCAATTCTGTATCATACATAACCACATTGATCTTACGGCGCTCGGTGCAGGAGGGGAAGGCGGTGACGACAGCCAGCCTCCGGTTTCAGCCAGGGGCTCAGATGTTGTTCTTTGTCCTTTAGAGCCGCGGGGTGTAGCAGGGCTGGTGTTCCCGGCTCCAAACAGCGGTTCGTGGTGTGTCCTCCAAGCTCCACAGCCAGTCGCCAGGTGTCCCCGTTATGTCGAACAGGAGCGTGATGCCACTCAGGGAGAGTTTAGCTGTTGTCAGCGTAAGGCAGCGTCAAAGTCTCAGAGTATGGCAAATGTCCCTTTTAATGCCAAATGAAAAATTCAATAAAAATCCTTTCACAGCGATTCGAAGCTTTAGAAGTATAACTTCTTAAATTAGCTGCTTTGGTCAAGGCAGCGGTTGTTAAAACTTGCGGATGTTGCGCGGTGCGAGGCTTTTCAAAATAAACTACAAAAATGATACTCGAACAAAAGTTTGGGCGACTTATTGTGAAAAGATGTTATCACCGGCAAGGTGAACTTAACGCAACAAAAATGACGAGAAGAAAAGAAAAATTAGACTTAAAAGACGAAGGAGAGACGGAGACGAGACGAGACAAAGACAAGACCAAGACAAGACGAAACTAAACTGAACTAAGGAATGTGGGCCGCACCCCAAGATAAGACTGGAAGGGTGTCTCGGTACAGCCCCCTGAACTGACAGTGGAGAGGATTCAAATTACCTCTGCTAGACACAAAATAAATGTCATAAAAAGAAATGTGTCTTACTCCACTTCAATTTACATACCTTTAAAAACATGTTACATTCAACAGCTTGCACAAAACATAGCTATGACATTTTCCTGTAAAGTAACATGTTAATGCATACAAAGTCTTTTAAACAGATGAAATGTGTCAGGCCTCTGGTTCTTATCAGAGAGGAGAGGAGGCCTCTTCTGGCATTATTATTGGTCTGCAGTTCGTAAAGGACAGATTTATGTCTTTGTTTTGCATCCTTGGTGGGTAAGCGCAGACTTCTCGTCTCCTAAAGGAATGTCCATTTTTGATAGAATTTCAGCAGTGGCCCAGAACTCCTACATCAGTTTGGCTTTAAATCCAAGTTGGGAACAGACTTATCCATCTACAGCCTAGGAGGCAGCACAGATGTATTTAAGACAAAACTCCTCTGTGTTAATGGGGTTTATTGATGCATCTAGGGCAGCTATTCCCAAACTCAAGAGAGTTGCGACCCCCTTACATCTCCAAAAATCCCACACGGACCCCCAACTTTACAACTTTCCTCTATTCAAAAGATTATGTCATATTTTTCCCCATATAATTCTATAAAAACAAACCAAAATGCACTGACTGTTGGCTAGAAATAGTTTTAGAGTAAGATTTTTAAACAAGTATAAAACTGTAATTAATTTCAAACTCTTTCTTTTTATGTACTTAGTATAGACAGCCTCTGGGGGCCCCTCCTGCAGTACCTTTGCGGACCCCCAGGGGGCCCTGCACCCCACTTTGGGAACCACTGATCTAGGGCATTTGATAGGGTCAATCACTTTAAGCTTTTTTATAAATTACGTCAAAGAGGTGTTCCTGACAGCATTGTAAGAATCTTGGCGTACTGGTATTCTAATCAGAAGATGCAGGTCAAATGGGGCAATACCATCTCTGCCTCCTTTGGTGTCAGTAATGGAGTGCGCCGGGGGAGCTACTGTCGCCAGCCCTGTTTAATTTGTCCAATCAATGAAATAACTGTAAATGGATGTGTGATAGGTCATAATTTGGTCAATCATTTCATTTCAGTGATTTGGCCATACTTTCCCCTAGTAGTGCTGGCTTTCAGCAGCTACTGAATGTGTGTTCTGACTATGGACTGAAGTTTGATGTGGAATATAATGCACACTGGCACACTACTCTCATCTCAAGCTTTAATTCAGTTTTTGTTTGATGAAAACTGACCAGATAGATAGAGATATGATCATAAACAGCTCACTGAAATATTATGGTCCAATTATATGCGACGCAATCTGAAGCGCACTGCCTACAGTGGACACACAAGAGGCATTTTTCACAATATCAGAGCTGGATTATCATAATATTAACATAAAACATAAGTTCAGTATTCTGTTAAAAGTCTTTGGTGTTCTCTGGAGCCACAGCCCAGTGTAATGACAGTGAAGGCTCATAGACTGTGACAGGATCTCTGTCCTGGAGCAGGGGCGGAGCTGAGCATTCTAGGGCCTCAGGGCACAATGTGGACACCACAAATAAATATGTGATCACCCATTCACACAAAAAGCAAATAATAATGCCCAAATATACTGTAGAAGCTTATGTCACACAATGTAACCAGTCTCTATTTTTAGGCAGCTTGTGTAAAATAAAATGTAGTAACTAGTTATAAAGTGATAGTAAACTATTTTATGTTCTGAATCTTTGTTGCAGTAAAATCATAAATTCTGCCCATATTTTTTACTCCAAAGTCAAAACCAAGTTCTTCTAAATTGCCCCAGAAAACAGAAAACTACAGATGTTTTGTTCAAATGTTCCTGGGGGAAAACTCCCAGACCCTCAGAGTAATTACACAGTAATTATACTGTTGTGTAACTGAGCATAAGCAGCTGCTCCCTAACACACATATTTTATTTTTTAGACTATTGCTGCATAAACAGAGACAGACTGTATTAACCTGCTCTGTCAGTCTTTAAAGAGGTTATATTATGCTTTTATTTATATTTTTAAGCCAATCTTGGTGACCTCTGGAACAGCATTGCACGTTTTACAACCTTTAAAAACATCATTTGAAGAAAGTTTTTTTTCAATAATAACTTTAGTGCTGCCATAAAGAAACAGATAAAGAAACCAGCAGAGGGCAGCAGAGTACAGAGCTTAAAAAAACAGAGCTAAACCTAAAAACAGAGCTTTTTATTACCTTAAACGTTTTTATATTTAATGCCATTTCAATGCAAAATGAAAAATATCTGAGGAATCAATGGAAACCGAGCTGTACATCGTTTGTAAATGCTTTATCCATCTGACAATGGTAAAGAATCCACTAAAACTAATCTTTAGTTCCTTTGCTGACCCCTTGTGGCTGGAGTTGGTATCTTCCGTAATATCCCTATCTCACAATGTCAATGACAATACCAGGCCCACAGTGACTGGGAAAGGCTCCAGTACCTGTGACGCTTTATGGGAATAGGCAGAAGAAGACAAGGGAATGAATGTGTTTTATTGCTCTTTGTTAATACTTTATGCAGAGCTGTCAACTCTCACGCACTGAGCGTGACACTCACGCAATTATATATTTTATCATGCTCTCACTCAATTCCAGAATTTCTCCTGCTGAAAAAATATTACTGATAAAATACTGATTCACATTCAGCCATCGAGGCCTTTAATCATTGTGTGGCTGTCAGAGGTCACTTCTCTGCTCCCTCTCTGTGTGTGACTCCTCTCGCTCTATTGCTTGATTCTGTCTGCCAGTCACACACAGACGCTTATCTCTGGTTGGATTTGTAATTGGTCACTTTAGTTCAGCTCGCGTGTGATTGGCTCAATAGACAGATATCCACATAAAATACAAACAATATCGCCTTAAAGCAGCTGTTGGACACAAGCAATAGTGTATTCTGAGTGTTGACTGAACTAGAGACAGAATGGAACCATGCAAACTGGGATTTGGACATTTCTGTAGAGCCGGTGTAGCAGTAGCTCAGTTGGTAGAGACACTTGACCACAAATCCGAAGGTTGGCGGATGGCCTGCAACTGGCAATGCATACTGTCATTGTGTCCTTGGGCAATACACTTAACCCACCTTACCTGTATGACTGTGTCTGGTGGTGGTTGAAGGGTCCATTGGCGCAGATGTGTGCAGCTGTGCTTCTGTCAGTCTACCCCAGGGAAACTGTGGCTACAGAATGTAGCTAACCACCACCACCGTGTAGTGAATGAAAAACCCCTTCCCTTCTGTGTAAAGTGCTTTGGGTGACTTGTGTCATAGGTAAAGCGCTGTATAAATCCCATTCCATCCCCATCAGTACAGTGCGTGAAATAACGCAGGTGTGGTAACGCAGGTGAGGTAACGCAGGTTAGGGAATGTTGCCTTAGCAGGGGTGAAAATGAATGGGAAGGTATTGCCATTTGCAGAGAGTTTTCCTGGTGTCATCGGGAGGGCTTTTGTCATGACAATTCCCATACATCACATGTAAACCTAAAGGGTCACTTTTTGACAAAAGGGTCGGACAGTAGTTCCTGAACTTGCCATCAAGGGGTGTTGCTGTTAACTCTTTGAGGTGGTCTTGGCATTTTGAGGCCTCTAGGTCATACCACTGAGAAAATAGCTAACCCTTATATGTTAGGGGACACGTGCAGATGATGTGACCCAAATTTGGTGTTTCTAGGTTATTTCTGTGACCCAGGACTGACCCTGGTCCCTATTGTCAAAATGTTTCCCAAATTGGGTGCAGGTTTCTTTTTTTATGTCAATTTTTTTCTGTAAGTAATTAAGTCTCATGAAAATTACCTGTGGTTCAGGGACGTGTGTACATTCTGTGGTATTTTTTTCATAGCTCTTTGATCCAAAAAGGGGGAAAACGTTTTCAAAATTTAGGTTAGGCTAAGGAAGGCCTTACAAATGGAAAAAACTTTTTGACATTTGGGGTGTTTTTTGAAGGCCCTTCACAGGACACAGAAAGGGGCCAGGGGTACCAAAGTCGGGGCACAGAACCCCACGGGCACCGCCTTGTCATGCGCTTGGGGTCAGCTCGTTTTGAGCTTACATAAAAAAATTGTTCAGTTGTTCAAAAGTTCAACATGGTCTCAGGGTCTATGGGTCTGACACCCTCCTGACAGAGTTGGTCTTATCGGGCTAAATTTTTTTCTAAAGCGACTCGAGCCGCGATTTTGAAACATGTCATAGCCGCGCCAAGTCGGCATAAGGTGGTCCAGGGCCCTTGGGACTTACGGGGGCCCCACGCGTGCCCTGACATTTGGCATACTTTTGATTGGCAAAAATGTATAGAGAAGGCACAAGGCCACCTGGAATTTTACTTTGGCTATTTGGGGTCCTTTAGGGTCAGTTTTGAAATGTATGGACAATGTGGCACAGTAGAGCAGCGTCCATTGTGAAATTATAATTTTCTGTCATAAAATGACTTTATACGTGAAAGTAGATTTTGTCTCAGTTCCCTTGGGTTCAAAAATTGACAAATTGACAATTCTCTCACCCTGTGACAAATGGGAACCCTGACCACCTCTTATCCTGGAACCCAACTGTCATTTCCCTAATTCTGACATTTTGACAATTGTCAATCCATAACATGGGGCTCCGGGATTCCCATTTGTCAATGACAAAAGGGACACTTTATGACAATCGGGAGGGCAAGGGGTACCCCTTAGATTTCTGAAAAGCTTCTTTCAGCCTCTGAGCCCAATGCGACAAAAGAGTGCATTTTTGACAATGGGGACTGGGTGATACCCTGACATATCCAGAAAGCCCAGAGGTCATTCCGGGACCAAATTTTTTTGAGAGCCACAAGCGCGTTGGCCCCGGCCGGGAGTACACCCTGTCTTTAGGTCATACCTCTGAGAAAGTAGCTAACCCTGACAGCTAGAGTCCTGGCTCTGAAATATGTCATTTGGAGACACGTGCAGATGAAGTGACATAAATTTGGTGTTTCTAGGTCATTTCTGTGACCCAGGATGACTGCTTGATCTCAACCCTAACCCTAGCCCCAATTGTCAGAAAGTTTCCCAAGTGGTGTGCAGGTCTCTTTTTTTATGTACATTTTTTTTCTGCAAGTAATTAAGCCTCATGTAAATTACCGGTGGTTCAGGGAGGTGTGTACATTTTGTGGTATTTTTTTGATAACCTTCGGACACTCCTTTGACCCAAAAAGGGAGAAAAAGTTTTCAAAACTTAGATTAGGCTGAAAAGGCCTTACAAATGGGAAACTTTTTGACAATTGGGGTATTTTCACAGGGCCCAGAAAGGGGCCAGCGGTACCAAAGTTGGTTTTGAGCACACACAAAAAAGTTGGCTTGTTTGAGTTAGTCTTATCGGGCTAAATTTTTTTCTAAAGCGGCTAGAGCCGCGATTTTGAAACATGTCAGCCAGGGCCGCGCTGAATTGGTCCAAGGTGGTCCGGGGTCCCTGGGACTTACGGTGGCCCTGCGCTTGGGATACATTTGGCATACTTTTGAATGGCAAAATTTGATAGGGAAAATGAATGGGAATTGATACCCAATTGTCACGTGATTAAAGGGTCATATCTCTGCAAATATGTGTCATTTTGGCACCAAATTTGCACCATACACTCTTCTCTAGAGTTCCTCCACACCCCTCAAACGTAGGCTATTTGGGGTGTTTTATGATCATTTTTGACAGGTACGGACAGAGTGGCATGGCAGAGAGGCATTCATTGTGAAATCATAATTTTCTGACATAAAATGACTTTATACTTGAAAGTAGATTTGATCATTATTTGACAATTGGGTTCCAGGGTGGGTTCCCAATTGTCACTGGACCAAAACGTCACTTTGATGGGTGAACCTGTGACAAATGGGATCCCACCCTGGAACTCAATTGTCAATTCCCTAATTTCAAAAATTTGACAATTGGCATCCCATACCATTGGTGTCCAAGGTTCCCATTTGTCAATATAGATTTAAACAGTCCGGTTACAAAGAGCTTCTCCCTCCTCCTCCCCCCTCCAGCTTTAATGGCGCTCGCAAATATTTTTGTCTCCAGCCCCCGCCTTAAGGTCCCATTTGTCAAAAAGTTACCTTTTTGTCATTTTCCCTTGGTCTAGTGACAAAAGGGAACATTTTTGACAATTGACAATACAATCCCATTTGTTAAAAAGTGATCATTTTGTCTCTTGCTTATGACAAAAGAGGACATAATAGCTTTTGTCAGAATATAGCCCATATGTTAAATCCACAGTGCTCCTGGTACTCCAGACTGAAAATTGTATAAAAATGTATACCCATTTGTCTCCTGATTAAAGGGTTGTATCTTGGGCAAAATGTGTCCTTTAGCCACCAAACTTGCACTGTACCTCTCTCTTTGAGGGCCCTTTGTATCCCTAAAAGGACAAGGCACAGCTCCACCTGGAAATCTACTTAGCTTATTTGGGGTGTTTTATGGTCTTTTTTGACAGGTATGGGCAAAGTGGCATGGCTTTGAAGTGCTCAGCTTGTCACGGGAACATGACAAAAAGGTCACTTTTTGACCAATGGGACCTTAAGGCGCGGGCTTGAAATAAAAGTATTTGTGAGCGCCATGGATGGTGGAGTAGGGTGGAGGAAGGTGGAAGAAGGTGTAAGAGGGTGGAAGAGAGTGGAAGAGGGTGGAGTAGGGTGGAGGAGGGTGGAAGAGGGCAGAGGAGGGTGGAGAAGGGCAGAGGAAGCTCTTGGGAGGGTGGGGTCTGCTTAAAACATCATTGACAAATGGGAACCCTGAGAGCCTCATGTTATGGGTTTCCAATTGTCACAATTTGGATCTCAGGGTTCCCATTTGTCAATGGCATAAGGGATACCTTTTGACAATTGGGCAGGCAAGGGGGTACCCCTTAAACTTCTTAGAATCTCAAGTTCACTCTCAAAAGCCACTAGCAATAGAAGGATGATTTTTGGACAGAAATGGCTCTCATATAGTGGGTTGGAACACACTGTCACATCCTCAGAGCTATTGGAACATGTTTGTCCCAAAAGTGTTTTTTGGACAAAATCTTTACTGCAGACGTGTTGGGCTTAGCGAGCAGGGCTCTCCCTCTGATTTTGGTGGCTCTGTGATGTTGGTGGCAGCATAGCACGGCATAGCAGGGTGTGAGGGCATAGCAGGGTGTATGAAGGTGTACCAGGGTGTATGAGGGTGTAGTAGGGCGTACCAGAGTGTAAGAAGTCATATAAGGGTGTATGAGGGCATAGCAGGGCATAGCAGGGTATTTGAGGGTGTACATGGGTGTATGAGGGCATAGCAGGGCATAGCAGGGTATTTGAGGGTGTACATGGGCGTATGAGGACATAGCAGGGCAAAGCAGTGCATAGCAGTGACGGCGGTATAAGCGCTGATATTATCCCTACACTTACTCAATATAACGAACAACTTAACTATACAAACACACGCAGGGTGACGGCAGAGAGAGTATGCTCCACTGCTGGGACATTACAGCTCAGCTCAACATGGAGATACATTTGTTTCTTCACAAAAACATGACAAGACGTAGGCTAGATAAGCCATAGCTGCTAGTTAAGGCTATAAGGTTATATTAAAGCTTGTTAAAATGTGTATTATTTTATGTACCATTGTCTGTTATTGTCATGTTGGTTAGGTTATATCACACACAGCCAATATACAGAATATAAAACATCCATGTAAACTTGTTTGACCCTGTGCTTTGTTCAAATTGTATCAGGATATGTATCGTATTGTGAGATTGTTTGGAAATACCCAGCCCTAATAAACAGTGAGATGTATCACTAAAGCCTGGTTTGTACAGCTGACCAGCTAAAAAAAGTGGATTAGGGTTGAGTTGCTCTTTAAATCAAATATTAGTTTTACTGATAACAATGATAAAGTTGATTTATTAACAATTAAAAATATGTTTTACATAGTGGCCAAATTGGTTTTGTTTACATTTTGTGTTTTTTTTTTAAACTGCATCACTGTTTGTCCAATCAGACAAGAGAGCATTGTTTTGATTTAGACTGCAGTACCGTTTATAACCAGTATGAGTGCATGTGGTTACAGTACCTTTAAATTGTAATGGCAATGTGAATTTCTTTTATTAGACATACATTGATCTTTTATCTTATCTTATTTTTTGCATATGTGAAATAAACAATCCAAAACATTTAGGGACAAAGTACATTTTATTTATAATATATTGTATATCACTTACATTCATGGACAGTGGATTGCTATGAATAAGGTTATAGAAATACTCACAAAAGACTTCATACAGAGTTTTATGTTAATCAATAAATGTATAAATAAAACTAATAACCTTTGCTCTTTTTCATAAGGGTTAGGGTTGGTGCAGAAGGTGAAGATGTAAAGCACGATCACATAGATGGTGAAGCCCTGACCAGGGATCCACTTGTTGCAGGACAGATTGCCCAGTTCTGGGTAGCACTGGTACAGCTTGCTCTTTTTCATCAGTATTAATTATACTTAATTATTTCCACAAAAGAAATCCCATGTGATGATAAAAGTGCTTTTGTGTAGACTAATTGTTCCCATCCACTAATGCTGGGTTTGGTATCTTTGACTCCCACATGGGAGGTGTATACACAGGGGGAGCCTTTTCTATTGGTGAAAAACTGCTTTTCATTTCAGAAGTGTAATGCAATATCTATTACCTCTGGAAAATTCAATTTGCATTCATAGCCGAGAGAGAACAACACAAGCAGTGTGTACAATGAAGAGCTACAATTACTACCATGCATTTTGTATTAAGTATAGATGTTTCAGTTGTTAAATAAACATTTACAGTAGATATACACATAAATCTTTTTTGTATACTGAGGGCTGAGAACCAAAGGCTGCAAGTAACATTTACAAGAGAAGAAAAAATGGCACAGTACTGACTTTTTGTCAAATTTCAATTCATAAATGCTAAATATTCAAACACACAGATCACAGACCACCACCTCAGGAAATATTTGGCTTTCCAAGTTTTATCTTTAATAAAGTAAAGGAGAAATACTACATAAGGACATGACATGGACTAAACCAGGACTAAACCAAATCTAAGCCAGGACTTAACAAGGACTAAAACTGACTTGAACAAGAACTAATCCAGGACTAAAGAAGGACTAAAATTCAAACTAAAACTAAATCTAAACTGGAAAAAATCAGGACTAAACCAAATCTAAGACATGACTAAATCAGGACTAAAACTGGACTAAAACCGGAAACGATCCAGGTCCAAGCCAGGACTAAACAAAGTCTAAGCCAACACTTAACCAGGACAAAATTAGGACAAATCTAGAACTAAACCAGGACTAAACTGGGACTAAACAAAGACTAAGCAGTGGTCTTCACATCAAATTAATGAGAGCAGAATTTATTTATCAGAGCAGCACTATAACAGCAAAAGATTTCTGAGTATCACCAACAGAACCCATACCACAGCTTGACAACCATTGACTCAGATTTTTTTTTCATTTGTAATAATAGTTATTTTGCCTTTTTGGGGTCCAGCATTTGATGTATTTTTCTCTATGACATAACAGATGGATTTGCCACTGTGCGTTTTTCTGTCAATAGCCAATCAGTCACTGCAATGCCCTGGAAGGCTGACAGTCTAATAACTATTGTGTGTGTCAGTATTAGCAGATGCAGTAATAATGTAGGTATTTAGCTGCATATTAAGAAAAAGTAATGAGAACGAGATGGGCTATATACTATAGTTCTGAAAAACCAGGACGAAACCAGGTCTAAACCACTGCACTAAACCAGAACTAAGCAGGTCCAGATACCACCACAGAGCCCATGGACCACAGTTTGAGAACCAATACTACAGAAACATTTGAATAAACAATAATAACTCTTACTTGTGATAGATGTGGTGATGTGCCCATCTTGAGTTGGGTGAGCCTTTTCCTTTGAGGGTCAGTTCTCTTCTTCTTACATTTCTTTTTTTTCTTGGTTCTGCCTGTTTTTCATCATCTGTTGAGTCCGGGATTTTTTCAGACCCAGAGTCAATCCCAAGGATTCTTTTGTTAACCTTAAGATGAAATATAGGCATCAAAGTAAAGTAGGAATATAATATCAATCTATTTGCCTAAGGCCCAGCACTACTTGGATGGTTAACACAACTTAGAGTGAAGTAGAAAGTGAATGAATAGATTATTAGCACATTAACAAACACTAACAAACCACGTACAATGATGCTGTCTGTGCGTGTGAGCTCCGGGACATCAATGTGCTCTTCTTTCTGGAGAAAGAGTGAAAACAGTACCGTAACCAGTCAGTAACTGAGTGTAGATCAACACAGTAGTGTTGATTTACATGTAAACAAGAACAAGGATACTTTAGTAACGATACTGTAGATCTCACGTCACACATGTGTCACAAAGAACTGTTACAGTCTAGAGACAATACTGTACAAGTTACTGCACTTTATGCACTACCTTGGTTGATAGAGCGCATATCTGCTCTCACACTCCTGATGATGCCTTCTTAATTTTTCAAGGCGCCGCAAATGTCTACTCTGTGTTTACAAGAAATACATTGTTTTGCGACTTGAAACATGAACCTATACTGACTACACTGTTTTTACTAGGGATGCACCGATACCAATATTAGATCGAATATCGGTGCCAATCCAGGCCCTGCAGCTGGATCCAAGATCATTTATTATACTTTCACCTAATTATGAGCAGCTAAATAATGTGTTACCTGAAATTACAAATCACAAGAGTTCAACATTTTGAGGGTCTTAGTTTTATTATATTTTAGGTTTATTATTTCTGATGATACAAAGTTAGGAAAGAAATGTCTCTGTCTTTAGTTTTTGCATTATTATCTGTGAATATCATGTATCAGCCAATCCACAAAACCCAAATATCGGTATCGGGGGAAAAAAAGCTGGATTGGTGCATCTCTAGTTTTAAAATTATTTAATTTTATACTTTAAAGATTTTAAACATATCTTACCCCAGGCTCTCCACACTCTTCTCCTCCCTCAGCCATTTACACTGAAGAAAAAATAAAAATAAAACAAATAAATTATATATAGGTATACAACACAGTGCAGGGACATCACTACAATAACAATAATGTTCCATGTGCATTATTTGTTTGTCAAATTGATCAAATATATATAAAATCACTTTCTCCATTCAGCAGCACGATGTAGCTTTTATAAATGCTATTCTGCTTTAGTGCAATTGCAGGTTTACGCAATATGAAAGACACGTTTTCTTGTGCGGCCTGCATGCGGGTTATGCTAACTAGCTTAGCTTATCTGTACATGCTAAACGCGACCCAGACTATGTACTTCGACATTTTTCTTTCTGTTACAGCATGCAGATGTAAATTCCACCAACATCTTTGTGCTTAAATATGAGTAGATAAGATACAGTTGTTTTGAACAGTAGCTCATGTTTCAAACAGCAAAAAAATGACGTTGCAAATATAAGTTATATTTACCTAGCGAAGGGCTCCAGCAATGCTACGTTATTACAGTAAATGTTTCCGGGAGGAAATGATTCAGACTGAAATATATAAAACTATATTTATTTCCTTATGAGCTCAAGGCTTACCTGTTCGTCTGTGATCCACGTGTGACAGCGACAGAGCGCACGCATTTGCCGTGACCTACACCTGCGGAGGGAGGGGCTAATTCTCAACTGCGCATGTGCGGCACCCTTCTAAATGTATTGTTTCTAGTTAATAATAATTGATTGGGATAGTGTGGATTATCATTATTTTATTTGAGCAGAATTATAAAAGTGAAAGTAAAGTCCTACCTGTCTCTCTCACTTTGATCCTGACTGACCTCCGCCTCACACTCAGGCCACACTGCTTTTATCTGTTCTTACAGTGAAGACTGAGGGGTTCTGGTTCACATGAGTTTCTTTAGGCTGTGGGATGTTATCAACACAGACACGTGACATGAGATCTAGAGGATG